>APFE030523724.1:0-16368 GCA_000404065.3 Pinus taeda | reverse complement strand
ACGTACAAACTCTCATAACCGGAGAAAGAGAGAAAAGCACATAGGAGAAAACTCCCACCCGAAAAGAGAAAGATTTTAGTGTTCAAATTATCATGGAGTTAAAATTGTTGATCCCATAACGATCTATTGAATGACAAGAACATAGGTATGCTCCGATGAAGAAGTACGAGATGTTGAAGTACCAAAACTCTGAAGATGTGAGCCATGAACCCGCAATAAGCTGGGTCGACCTCTGAAGTAGGATTGTTGCAGATCCACACAGATGGCAAACACTGTTAACTTCTTCTGAAAAAAAAATTCAGAGAAACTAGACATCAATAAAGAACCAAAACAAGGCTTCAAACAAAAGCAACACCATTGACCAACAAACAAACAATGAGGTTCGTAAGTATGGAAAATGTCGTACAACACTCTTGAAGTTGTCTGAACACTATCACCATCACATTGATCAAACACAAAATATGAAAATTGTCAACAAAGAAACAACAACAATATCTATCACCATCTAACTCCCCTCTTCCTCCCCCTCCAAACCACAACTGCGAAAAGAATGAGAATCAATAGTCTTCATTATTAGCGAATTTCCCTCCCTGAAACACAACTGAGGGAACAATGGCAATCAACAATGAACAACATATGCAACATGACAATATGAATTCTACAAGCATTGGTTCAATTGATCCCACGACCATTCATCGATCCATCCACAGTTGATCTTGATGGTTGGCACTGAACCATGATTCATTCTATCACGTCTCTTCTGTAATGATCTGAATGTAGGACTTGTAATTGACCAAGAATGGTGATCCTTGGGTAATTTCTTCTGAGAAGGATGTGCACATAGCTCAATTTTTTTTTTTAAGACTCAAAGTTGGGTGCCACAACATTTTAATATGGAATGACATTACCAACCATGTCATCAATATGTTTATCACAATGAACAGGAACATTTGCTTCAAGCACCTCATAGTTGGATGGAGGTGATGAGGCAGAAGCAAGATCGCATTCAAAGCCCGCTCTTGATGTCTGCACTACAGGGTTAATAGGAGCAACAATTCCCTGTCCATTCTTCCCAAGTCCTCCTCTAGTATATCCCATTTTTCTCAGCAATCGAGACCCAATACCAGTAGTATGGTTTTCAAAACAAGGTGTGACAAAGGCATGTGATGAGTCATTATCATCAACATCAGGCTTCTAGCATTCAACATCATCAAGTGTGGAAGAAGGAGAGCTTGGCACCTCCACGTCAATTGTCTCCATCTCAAATTTCTGAAGATGACTAACTTCCAATGCAAGTCCCTGCTTAGACTCTTGTAGCTTTTGAATGACCTCATCCTTCTGAATTAGTTGGTCAGAGAAGGCATCATAATCTTGTACCAAAAAATGGGATTGCTCCAACATTGTTTCTTTTAAACAATTAACTTCCATAAAGGAGGTCAATCTTCTCTTGAAATTCATCGGCAAGCATCTGGAAATATTTCTCTGTGGTTGAATCTAGATGTTCAACCTTCTTGATTTTGTCAGCGATTGAAGTTTGCAACCTATTTTTAAGAGTTGCATTCTCTACTTGCGATAAAGCTACCGCTCACTGCAATTGAATGACCTCATTACTAAGTTCGTTCGCTGCCTTCTTCTCATGAAAGTCTTGCAACCTTTTACCCATCTTGAAAAGACCAAGTTGAAAATGTACTAGCCACAAAACAAGGGTGACTACGACAACAAAAACTACTTAACAATTCCAAAAATGATACAAATCGAACTAATCTAATTAGATTTAGATAACTAACCAACAAACAGTGATCACAAACTATCAACCACAAAACTACTTTACACTTCCAAAAATGATACAAATCAAACTAACCTAGTTAAATTTAGATAACTAGCCAACAAACCCCCTTCACAAACCATCAACCACATGGACATATCGCCATTCTCCAATGAACATCACTTGCAAATGCTCCTAATATTTAAAAATTCCCAGGACCTAAAAAAATGCGTGCCCAAAAATAATTTAAGAAAAATCATTAAAGAAAATCCCTGCTCACTTTTAGTAATATGTTCCCCTTTTTTTGAAATCAAAAGCAAACTGTTTTGTGAAGTTCCTTTCATTTTCTTGACATGTGGGCATTCTGTTGGAAAATTCCAGGAACTGAGATAGAGTTTCTCAGCCTAGCCTCCAATTTGTGTTGAAAATTGTAGCTACACAACTGCCTTCAACCAATTGATGTTCCAGAACCAATAAAATGGAAACGCGTGGTCCATCTGTTCCTCGGCCTCTGTGAAATCCTCTGGGCCTCTGTCGGCGATGGAAATCAGTATAACTTCACAGGAAACCTGTGTTGCTCACATCATCTTCAGTTTGAGCTCTGTTGCATTGAAATGCTAACTACGCTCTGCAAGAAGACGATCAGTACCCATGCCACGCAGCTCTGCCAGATCCACCAATTGATAGTTGCATCAATCCTCAAATGTTGCACCAACTAACAATGGTTTCACTGTCCTCATAAACAATTAGCAAGGCATTTACCAAGAACATGCTCTACAACCTTCCCGAGTTTGAGTTGGACCTGGCAATCAAGATGAAGAGTAGAAGGAGAAGCGCATACAGTAAATATGCTCTCGATAGCAACAAATTCAAAAAAATAATCAACAGAAAGAGACTAGAAGACGATGTAGCCGAAAATGGATTTGCAACATATGCTTGACTAAAGGTAGATGTCTGACCAAAGAAATTAGATTGTCGCGCTGGGAAAAATACCACCCTTAGAAGAAGCGGAATATATCTTTGTTTCCGCTGCATGAGTCGAACAGGAAAGGCACGCTCCAGTGAGCCCTTTGGTTAGTGGAATCGACAGATTGAGCCCTCTGATCAATGGAATCCACAGATCGACCAGTAGTACGATGCATCTAACCATATCCTCCTCTCTCGCAAAGCAAGTCGCGAATATCAAACTCAGATCATCGATTTGCAGTAGTCTCACTTATGTTGTTATACACAAAGAAATGAGATCTATATTAGGTGGAAACCATCATCTATCATACAGATATTTAGATCTGGAATAAGAAATTTTGAGAATTCACTTAAACAAAAAAAACATTTAAATCATTAAAAAATGCGAAACTCCAAAAGGGTATTTAGCATGGCAGCTTGCTCTGATATCATATACAAGTATTCTATTACTCACAACCCTCTGTTAATGTGTATAGAAATCCTCCATTATATAGTAATGAAGGATTGATTAAGAATAACGACAACTCGACAGATGCAAGTCCCTATATGACCTTACAACTCGCCATACTTAGCTCATAGGGAAGTGGAGCCCCTATATGACCTTACAACTCACCATACTTAGCTCATAGGGAAGTGGAGCATTGGAAAAGAAAAACATCAACAAACCCATATTAAATATTTATCCATCCCCTTGGGGATGAGTGTGAAAAAAACATAGAAGTGGAGCGTTGGGAAAAAAAACTTCAACATACCCATATTAAATATTTATCCATCCCCTTGGGGATGAATGTGAAAAAAGCATAGAAGAAAAAACAAGTAGGAAATTGCTGAAGCATTCGTGGGGCACAAGCATAAAAAAACATCATCCCATTATTTTCTCCCCAGGACATGGGAGTGATACAAGTAAGGGTAAGTGATAACATTGTTAACTTCATCAATAACTTTATGTGGGAGTGAAACACATAAGGGTAAGTGATAACATTGTTAAAAAAAGTATGGAAGAAAAAACAAGTAGGAAATTGCTGAAGCATTCATGGGGAACAACCATAAAAAAACATCATCCCATTATTTTCTCCTGTGGACTTGGGAGTGAAACAAGTAATGGTAAATGATAAAATTGTTAACTTCATCAATATCATTCTGATTGTTGCTTGGCAGGTTGTCAGTTGAAGGAATAACTTGGATGGTAACAGGATATTTGTATGTTGTTCATAGTTCATTTTGTTCTCCATGAGCTCACACAATGTTGTAACTGGTGATTCTGAATGATTAACGATAACAATCTACACATTTGAATTTCCCCAACACTAGGTTTCCCGAGTTTTATGACGAATCATTAAACACACATTATATTCTGAAACACATTTCCTGTCAAAAAATTTCCATTTTTCAATACCTTTTCTTTTCTTTGTATAAAGTCTCACAATCCAAGAAATAGACATTTTCTATTAACTTTCCAAATATGTAAGTCATACTCATATAAGGGATTGTAGAGTTTTGAGTAATGGGGAGTCAATACAAAACATTAACAATTCTGGAGTTTTGGTGTTTGGAATTGATTTGCAAATAGCCTCACCTGTGTTCTAGCATATTTACAAAGTTAGTAAAATTTCCCAAAATTTGATGCGACATTATTGCCATTTTTTACATTTTTCTCTCATAACAATACATTTTTCTATTATTAGTTACGAATTTATGGATCAATAAAAGAGGAATCAAAGGCCCTTCTTCTTTCACAATTTAGTGTTTAACAAATCATAATAGTTGTTACGATTAGGTACATTTTGTTAAAAAATAATAGATCAACTTGCTGAAGGCATAAATCCTTCATATGAAATTAGCCTCGAGTGTTGTTTACACCAATGGAAATATGTCAATGAGAATAAAAAACCCTGAAGTGTTGGAAATTACACATGAAATGTTGTATTGCACATAAAAAAAAAAAAAAATGTTAATCTTTGAAATAGGCCTTATAAATTTCAAGACCTTAAATCTCTATATAAAAAATCACTCTTAAAATAATCTAACTCTAATTTTTCATAGTAAAAAACACCCGTAATGATGAAAACATATTTAATGATCTAACTATATTGCTAGAAATTCACTTTAATAGGATTTAATAAATCTCTAAGTTGAAATACCATTCATAAATCACATTGGATACTTATGAATTAGAAGAAATTACTCCATATTAATCATGTTCAATGTATGAATTTGATAAAATTGTATGCCCTTGTGCATTGCACTTTACTTGCACCTAGTGTTTCAAAGAAAATACTATTATACCTAACTAAATGACTACATTTAAGAATGAGTGTCAAATTATGATTCTGTTTTTAAGCATTATTCCTAACTTTGTGGTGAATGATTATTTCTACTAACATAATTATTGGTTTCATATTTTTATAAATTGTAGAAAATCAATAATTCTTTTGATATAGTTTTGGTAGCGTAATTATACCTTGATTTTCATTTGAATAAACAAATTAATAAATTAATAATTTGGATTTTTTTTTAATAAAACCAAGTTTGTATTAAATTTAACATTTTCACTATACCTTAATTTATAAAAAAAAAAATTGACATATTTTTATATATTTCATAGTTTTTAATTGAAAATGTTGTATTAAAAATAAAAGTTTTAGGTAATGAAACATTTAATGATTAAGAAGTAATCTCCTATCATATTCAAGAATAAGTATTTTATCAACTAAGAGAAGCAACAAATAAAATATAATGCGATACCTTAACAACTACGTGACTAAATGAATAAATCAAAAACGTTGATGAAAAAAGGACTAAAAAGATGAAATTTTAATAACATTTCTATATATATATATATATAAGCTTATTAAATATGAGTTTTATTGTAATGGAAAACTTCAACATGGTATCAAAGCCTTGGCTTAGCTTCAATCCCCATAGTTTCATTGGAGGGAGGTGTTGGATTATTCACTGTAACTCTAGGAATTGATAGCATGGACTAACCACCACCCCATAGGAACAAGGGAATAACTACACACTCAATAGAGTGTTAAGGATTTGGAAGTTTACTAAGCTAGGGGTTTTTGTTGTATTGTAAAACCTCATATGTGTGTGCGCGCTTACGTTCAGTACTTAAGATCAATGATTATTATTCTTTCAACCCAGAACCAGTTCATGCAAATGAAATGATGAGCTTTGATGTATTAGATTTCAACCTGATTATAATATATATATAGATAATGAGCAATCATGTGTGTGATCGTGTTTACACTATAACTAAATCTAGCATGTGATACATTTCGTTTGGTAAGTGATGTTATTATTGGTAATATGGTTTTATTTGTGCTACGACTAAATCTAGCACACAATAGATTACTTTCTCCTCACAATGTACTAATGTTTGTGCTAGAAGGAAAAACAACATGTGCTAGATTTTTCTACAATGTTGTTATTGGTAACTTGTTTGTGTCTAGGCTAGATGGAAATCTAGCATGTGTGTGTTTGTGTTTGTGCTAGAAGAAAATATAGCGTGTGTTAGATGTAATGCCACTGAACTCTAATTTTCAAAAAAATAATGAGAACTATTATTTTAAATGAAGACACCTGAATGGGTGGCAGAGATTGTAATAAATATTGCAGACAGTTTGATTAGAATAATAATAAATAAATGCCGACAAGGCATACGATAGACAACGACAGGGTGTACTGGCAAGTCACTTTGTGATCTGAAGATCACTAGTTTGAAACTCTGTGGGAAAAAGTCCAATCATGTTAAGGGTTGGTGTGGCCGAGGCTAGGTGTGATACTCGAGTGATTTTGACGGCTTAGATGCCCTTGGGTCACGATTTCTCAAGCCACAGGTGAAGCCTAGTGTAATCTCTAATGAACTTAGACAACTTGATAAACAAAAAAATAATAATAAATAAACATATACAAATTGATAAGTGACGTTAATGAGTATACATTGTGATTTTATAAAAGAATACTTCACTTGAATAATGGAAAATTGTGAAAGACAAATTTAAAGTCCAAGAATTTTGATTCTTTAAGTAGAAATTCAGATTTGGGACAAACAATAGATTTTAAGGGGCCACCTAGCACATAGAGGATACAACTTAATGGTGGAACAAGTCCTAAGAAATAAATAACTATTAGTGGAAGGTTTTCTGCATGCTACGAGGCTAGGAGAGATTAATGCTAAGTGCATAAATACCTGAGAAAAGGAAGGAGCCTCAAGTTGCGGGAACACAGGTAGATGTGCTAAGATGGGGTTGCCTCTATGATTTCCACCATCTATCACTTGAAATTGAAATCTACAAAACTAATAACGAGAAAGGATGAGGAAGTTGCTTCTATGAAATCACAACCCATGCTTGGGAGTGTCTGGGTAAAGAGATTTTGGCTTATTGATCGACTAAAGATGGGTGGAACATCCCTCATCAATTTGTATTGCCCATAAGGTCGCAACTTCATCCAATCCTTATTGCATCCCTAATCAATTTGTACTGCCCATATGGTTGCGGCTTCATCCAATCCTCAATGCATGTGTTTTATCAACGGTGTTAATTCATTATTATCTGTGCTTCATGCAAAAATATCTAGAATTAGATTAGATTCTAATTAATGGCTTAGATCATTTTTGGCTTAATCCTCGTCTTCTTCTAGAAGTTTCACTGCCAGTTTAATTAATACCCTTTAATTATTTTCATTTCCTAAGTTTAGCCTTGGGCACCCATTAAAAATAATTAATTATTTTAATAAAGTTGTCTTGGGGTGGAATTTCCCGAAACGATTTCTGGGTATTCTGGAATACATGTGTCTATGCCTCCAAACAAATTCTGAATCTTAGACCACATCCGATGCTATTGGAAATCAACACTCCCTCTTAGCGAGGAATGTGCTCTAGTAATGCAACTTGCTGAAGAATCACCCTGACTCTTTAACATCTCTCTCTGCGTCGCTGATGTTCGACATTACTGCCCACCAACTATTGTGCAAATGTTGCATCTGTACTATTGTTGACCCTGCTACTGCCAACACTGCATCTGTACTACAACCTTTGTAAATGTTGCATATGTGTTGCTAATGGCTCTACCACTACCAATGTTGCATCTGCATTGCAACCTTCTCCAACTGTTATTGCTACTGCATCAGCGATGGAAAAGCATCCAAATTTATTGAACAAGTGTTCATTATGATGTATCTGCTGCTGGATTTCTGATTGCTGCTAGTCTTTGCGTTTTCATTGAAGCCACTACACTGCTGCTAACTTTTTTTTGTGCCAACTGCATTCCTGCCAACACTAGCTCTACACTGCTATGATTCTGGTGCTCCTAGCCACTGCAGCTGTCACTCCAACACTCCTCTGCATCAAATGACCCGATCCATCCCGCTACTTCTGATATGGTCTCCCGTAGAAAAGTATTGATCCAAGAGGCAGACTCCTCAAGGATCCCACCCATCTGCAGTTTTTTCGAACTACACTACCAGATCACCCCACCTCTCCGCTGGAGATATCTGGGCAATCATGGATAACTCCTCCTCCTTGATTTTGCGGATGTAGCCTTCAGATCATACTTCTCGTCTTTGTCCTTCTTCTTGTCAAGAGGACACTACATAGCATAGTGACCAAGTCTACCATGCCCAAAGCATTTGATCTTTGAGACATCCTTCTTCTTTCTCCACTGCTCTTGCTGCCCCTTAGATGTAAGGGATGCATTCTCTTCCTCCTCCTTGGGCTTCGTCCCATTATTTCTACTGCCATCAAGTTTGCACTTGACTAAGTCTCGACTCATCTCTTCCTGCTGAAGAGCGACCCACGTTCATTCCCAATCTGGCAATTTCTCTCTGCCCAGGGTGCTATGGAAAAACACTTGTCATTATTCTGAGACTGAATTTAGGGTCAACCTCACTATCTCTGTAGGTTGAGGTGTTGATCCTACAGCTCCCAACTGATGTCAGACTTCCTAAAGCTTTGGCAGGAACGAATCAATGTCTTCCCCTTTCTCCATCCTAGCTTATCTCATCGTCTCCTCCAAGTACATCTTTCGATGCTCGGACGATCCCTGATACAACATAGCCAAGGCATCCCACATCTGTCGGGCAATATCCTTGCCGACAAAGTGACACACTACGTGATCTCTCACTTTGTTGAGGATCAATCGCTTGGCCTTTGCCATCTCACCCTTGTACTTCTTCAGCAGATGTAGATCCGCAGGTACAAATACGACACTGTCGACTTAGGTTTTGAGATTCTAATCATCGAGAAGGCATGAGATCCTTGCCTTCTAGATCACATAGTTGGATGCACCATCCAGCTGATCTTGATCTTGCAACCCATGAGCTGCCATCTCTGCCAAAAACATGTCGTACTGCCTCCTCCCTCCTCTACATAGCTACTAGGCTGGCCTACAAACTTCATGCTGATGTTAATAGATCTGCTCCTCTCTGATGCTGCTCAACACTCGAGAAATTGACTTCCCTAGCTAGGAATTCTCTGAGGAAGAAATTCCCTCAAGTGTCTCCTTCCTTCTTCTGACATTTTTCTGCACCAAGAACTGCTGCAGAAAATTGCGTCTCCCCAGAAACTACTCTGTGCTGACGCTTTTCTTGCGCTGCTCCCTCTGCCACCAAAAAATCTCGATCTGGAAATCTTACCTCTCCTTCACTCACTCATAGAGAGATCTTCCACGAAAATCTTGCCCTCCTGGCTTTGATTGCGCAATCCCTCCGGGGATTCGATCTACTGCCTATGCAACACTTCGATTTCCCTCCTCCTCCTCAACATTGGCTCTTCTATTTTGCTACCTTGCTTCACTTATCGTATGATAACATGGGAAAATTTAGATGCAAACATACCTACTGCAACAATTGATTATGTTTCTTCTATTTGTTAATTACTGAACAAAAGTATTTATTGTTTCCTACAGTGAACACCGAAACTAATACAGTGCAACCTTCACAATTTAAATAAAATGTCGAAACAAGAAACTTAGCAAGAAAGAAACACAACACATGACACCGTTATTTTTGGAAAAATGTCCTCAGAAAAACCCAATGGGGGAAAACCTGTGCAACAGCTAAGGGTTTGTATTATTATGCAATAGTTTCTTAATACAATCTTTGGATGCCTTTTTGGATATCCAATACAAAAAATCTGACTGATAGAGAGATAAGTGAGATATAACTCACACTATCATTGGCGATCCATGACTGATCCAGCCGCTGAATGATTAACCCCTAGCTTCCTCGACGTAGTTTCTGCGCAATCACTGCACTGCTCTGCGTCGCAGCTTCTGGGGATTGCATCACTCCTTTAGTTGATCGATTTTCCTCTGGAAATTCGACTCCTAACCTCCTGGTCTCACACCCTAGCTTTTGGTTCTGAAACTCGACTTCTCCAGGAAATTCGGATCTCCTCTCAGGCTTTGCGTTGCCTCTTATGGATCTCTCTCTGCCTCCTCTACTATGTATTCTTGGATCAGGAAATATTCCCCCTGAAACTATCCCTGCCCCTCACTGCAAGAAATCACTTCGATCTCTTCTCTAACAACTACTGCGTTGCCCTTTCTGAGAAATTCGATCTCTTGATCTCTCTCTGATATATTTTCTGAATGCCCATCAAGCCTCCCCCTATAATATTCTCTTTGAGAACCAATGACCCATATTAGATTCTAATTAATGACTTAGATCATTTTGGCTTGATCCTCGTATTCTTCTAGAAGTTTCACCATTATTTTAATTAACACCCTTTAATTATTTTAATTTCCTAATTAGACTTAGGCACCCATTAAAAATAAATAATTATTTTAATAAAATTGCCTTCGCGTGGAATTTCCCAAAACAATTTTTGGGTATTCTGGAATACATGTGTCCAAGCCTCCCTGCCAATTTTTAGGCTTAGAGCACATCTGATGCTACCATAAATGAACACATCATACAATACTCAAATTAGGAATCTGAGGCTGCCATTGAGTTTAGGACACTCAAAATCCCCTTTCTAGGCACTTCTTAAGCTCTAAAAGGTTAAAAACTGAGCAAGATATGGCTCTTAGAACCAAGCTCTAATATTTGTCTTGAAAATAGATAAAACCTTCTAATTGTTCTACGAATTCTGCCTTTACACAGTTCGCTGAGTGAGAATTTCAGCTGGGAATGACGAGATTCCTGCCGCAAAATGTGCAAATTTTGGCCTCTTTAATTCTGTCAATAACCTCCTTAAGCGCCAAAATAGGGTCACATTATGCCATGTCGTCGGGGCTAACTGCCCGCCCTCGTCGGCTTAGCTCCCTGCTCTGAAGGTTCTTGTCCCACTGCACTGATAGGATCAGGGGTGTCCCACTGCACTGATAGGATCAGGGGTGTCCCACTGCACTGATAGGACCAGGGGCTTGACAAACTCCCCGCCCCCTCGGCCGGAATTCAGGGTAATGGTCACATATATACTGCCAAGAACCGATGGTCAAGGCCTATTATCCCACGCCCTCCGCCATAGCCTCCATCGGGTGGTCTCGTGGGTGTTAATGTATATGGGAGCCAGGGCTAACTGCTCGCTCGTGCCACTAGAGCCCTCGCTTTTGTCCGTAGTTAGTCTTATGGTCTATCGTGTGACCAGGGTTGGTGGCATGTGCCCCAACCCCTCCCCGAAACGTCGAAACAATGTCATAATAAATATAACTTGTGGCCCATGTATAATAAGAACTAATGCGGTGGCATAGCTGTAAGGTTGTAGGTTGGTTTGCTAGAGGTCTAGGGTTCGAACCCCTTTAAGGCCCTTCAACCCTTATAAAAGAAAAAAATTTCCAACCATAGAGGGCCACGTGCCACCGTCTCATTGGGCCACATGGTCCCTGATAATTGGCCCACATCATAACCAAACCAGCTAATGACATTATGCCACCTGGCCTAGTATGAAAATAACATATGTCGAGCCGGGATTGGTCCTCTTATCTGTCGTCCACCCAGTCAGCATGCTGATGTCACCATGTCATCAGATGTATGGTCTGCCCAGTCAATAACCCAATCAACCCCATTGTTAATTTCTAGCTATTGGGCCAAAATTTAAGAACGTGATAACTTCTGAGGTGATTCAACCGACATTGGAATCAGGATGATGAACACTATGATTTGACGTCAGTTTCGGGAGATTCCGAGCACTTTCATGTTTTGAGCTTATCTTTGATCTCTAGATCAAGAGTAAGTTGACCAGTGATGCAAAGGAGATACTAGTTTTGAGGGGAGCGAAGTTATCAACCTAATAAATTATTTCTCATATGTGCTTCTCCTTGCTCAAGGGCCTTTAAGGAACCTTATCTCCCTTAAAGCAGCGATGGAGTTTTATTTCAAAGCCAAGTGTTTGCAAATGAATGTTTAAAAACCATGCCCCCTACCTCTTTGTCTTTCTAATTCCTCCCTAATTAAGTTGGAAATGTGCTTTTCCCTTTTGAAAGAAAAATATTTGGGATGGATTTTAGAATAATTGAATATCACTAGAGTGTTTGTGGTTGTTTAAAAAGGTTGAAGTTTAAGTCTCTCGGTGGACTAATATGATTCTCTAGAAGGGACATATAATAGTCTTGTTGAATTCCGTCTTTGATGGTGTGTGAAAGCTTCAGGTGACGAGAGATTCAAACTTGGTCATTGAGCAGATCTTTAAGAAAAAAAATTGGAATACATGCTTCAGAATTCAACATTTCAAGGAGCTTAAAAAAAAGAGTCAAAATAAGCTTTGTTAATATTAATGCCCCTTTGAAAAGTAAAATTACTCTATGGTTGGCTTTAGGTAATAAGTTTTGACATGGGATAATGAGCTAAAATGAGGATGGTTTAGTCGAAATAGATTCCAGTTGTGCAAAATAAATCTAGAGTCATTTTCTCACATTTTCATTACTGCACCTATATAGTGCAAGTCTTATGTACAGTGAAGCCAAATTGACATCAAAAGTCCTCTTGGTCAAAGGGTACATTGGAAGATTATTTGAAAGAATGGTTGGTGGACAAGTTGGTGAAGCAATATGAAAGTTTCCCTTGGTGGGCGTTGTGCATCTTTTTCCCCAAAAACTTTTTATTCATAGTAGATATGGCCAAGAAGAGGCTCAAAAAATAGGGACGAATTCACAACCTTGTCCACTTTTCTTGAGGTAGCCTTAGAAAAACATGTGTGAAAGCTTCAGGGGATGGGAGATTCAAAATTTTCAATTAATCAATCCCTCATGAAAGCTTGTGTGGAGGGCATGCCTCAAGATATCCAAGAGTCCAACATCCTTAGGGAGCTTAATAAAAGAACATGTGAACTATAGAAAGAAAACATCTCACCCTATTGGGGTTTTAGTCTATATGAATTTTTTAATGGCGTGGAGTTTGATTTCGCGAAATCTCATTTTTTTTTTCTTGATATAGATTATAGATGTACATATAAGAGGGACTTTCTTTTTGCCTAAATGATGACTGGTTGTAGGTAGCTTCAAGATGATGATAGACATATATACTAAATGGATTTTATTTTTTTTTATAATGGAGGAACGGTTATAAATAGCTTCAAGCTACATGATTAATTAAATTATTAAACATTTTTTAGTTTGGATGTGTATAGTAGTCAAAAGACTCGTGAATGAGTGGTCAGTCTATTAGGTGATATTTAAGGTGGATTGAAAAGCCAAGCACACTCCTTTCAAATATAGCAACATGTATTCTGATTTTTTATAATTTCATGTGGGCTTAGTATACCCAAAATCTATGACCATTTTGACGACTTATGATGGGACTTGTTGCAACAAATAGTCCATGCCCAATGATATCAAAATCTTCTATTCACGAAAAAGGAAGAGGAGGGTTTCATATAAATATGGAAGCCTCTCACATAAGTCTTGCTGAGAAAAAAGTGAAAGCTATTGTTGAGAAACTGGCTAGGGATAGGTCACTAAAAGAACCACCAATTTGTATCTATTTCAGGACGTAATCTGGGTATCTCTCATCTCAAGCGTTCTTGTGGTAATATGCCATTGAAAATAAGACGTCCTAACATTTCTGCCCAGAAAGTGCAAGGTGAAGATGTTTCGGAAGTGATAAAGGTTTATGCTTATCAATGTACTTCAAAGAACATCAAGACAAAACGATGTCAAGGAGCTGGAACAATGTTAAAGAGGACAAGGATATGGAAGCAACAAAATGTAATGGTGAGAGCTTGTATTTTTAAATCTTGTACATTTCTTTTATAATTTTATTCCTATCGTATAACTTGAATTGCGAAAAAGTGCTCTTAAGACATCGTGTTCTCATTGCGCAGATTCATGTCAAGGTTGTAATTGTATGTGCTCTTAATGGTTGGCTCTCCTGCTTGTGAGTTGTCGTCGTGCAAGTTTACTCCATACTTATTAAGTCATCTGTCACAGTCTTATAGTACATTGGTTGGGAAAAATGCTATTATGATGGCCCTCCCAAGGATGATTGGACTAAATTTCAACTTATTCCTTACACTTCAGTGTTTCCACTACTTGCGAACATGGATATTTTCAATTTTGAGGGTTTATATGTTGCTTCATTGTCAAGGAAAATGTGCTTTTTAATGCTCTAGATTTTATTAACAAACGGGGTTTATGTTTTGTAGGTCAGGCATTGTGCTATTGAACAAAATCTTATGACCATTTTGACGACTTATGATGGGACTTGTTGCAAATAGTCCATGCCCAGTGATATCAAAATCTTCTATTCATGAAAAGGAAAGAGGAGGGTTTCATATAAATATGGAAGCCTCTCAAATTAGTCTTCCTGAGAATAAGGTGAAAGCTATTGTTGAGAAACTGGCTAAGGACAGGGCACAAAAAAAACCACCAATTTGTATATTTTTTGGACGTAATCTGGGTATCTCTCATCTCAAGCGTTCTTGTGGTAATATGCCATTGAAAATAAGATGTCCTAACATTTCTGCCCAGAAAGTGCAATGTGAAGATGTTTCGGAAGTGATAAAGGTTTATTCTTATCAATGTACTTCAAAGAACATCAAGACAAAACGATGTCAAGGAGCTGGAACAATGTTAAAGAGGACAAGGATATGGAAGCAACAAAATGTAATGGTGAGAGCTTGTATTTTTCAATCTTGTACATTTCTTTTATAATTTTATTCCTATCATATAACTTGAATTGCGAAAAAGGGCTCTTAAGACATTGTGTTCTCATTGCGCAGATTCACGTCATGGTTGTAATTGTCTGTGCTCTGAATGGTTGGCTCTCCTGCTTGTGAGTTGTCGTCGTGCAAGTTTACTCCATACTTATTAAGTCATCTATCACAGTATTATAGTTCATTGGTTGATAAAAATGCTATTATGATGGCCCTCCCAAGAATGATTGGACTAAATTTCAACTTATTCCTTACACTTCAGTCTTTCCACTACTTGTGAACATGGATATTTTCAATTTTGAGGGTTTATATGTTGCTTCATTGTGAAGGAAAATATGCTTTTTAATGCTCTAGATTTTATTAACAAACGGGGTTTATGTTTTGCAGGTCAGGCATTGTGCTATTGAACAAAATCTTATGACCATTTTGACGACTTATGATGGGACTTGTTGCAAATAGTCCATGCCCAATGATATCAAAATCTTCTATTCATGAAAATGAAAGAGGAGGGTTTCGTATAAAGATGGAAGCCTCTCAAATTAGTCTTCCTGAGAAAAAGGTGAAAGCTATTGTTGAGAAACTGGCTAGGGGCAGAGCACTAAAAAAACCACCAATTTGTATCTTTTATGGACGTAATCTGGGTATCTCTCATCTCAAGCGTTCTTGCGGCAATATGCCATTGAAAATAAGACGTCCTAACATTTATGCCCAAAAAGTGCATGGTGAAGATGTTTCGGAAGTGATAAAGGTTTCTGCTTATCAATGCAATTCAACGAACTTCAAGGCAAAACGATGTCAAGGAGCTGGAACAATGTTAAAGAGGACAAGGATATGGAAGCAACAAACTGTGAAGTGAAACCTGTAGTGCATGTCAAACAAAACCTCCCAAAAGTGGCCTCCCAAAAGTGGCTGAGAATATTATGGGTGAAAAATCTTCTGAAAATTGTCAGAGTAGCACGACAGAGATGGGACAAGAGTTAGAAGACTCTACATAATTAGACTCAAAGTCATATCATTGTCCTAAAAGCATGGAAACAGGAGAGACATTTCAGGAAAGTGATGTGCATTTTGGGGAAGAGGACTGGTCTAATTTGCCTGTGTGGTGTAGCAGTGAAGGAGATGCAGAGGGTGACATGACCTTTCACTCCTCGTCAACTTTGGAATTGTCAAATTTCTCCCGCAGGAGTGAAGCTAGCTCCTTTTCTGGGAGGGAGAATGAGCCATCATCTTCCATTTAATGTTCTCTGGGTTCAACAGATCATTCCATTTTCAGTCCCAACCATATGTGCAAGTCATATTTTCCAGCCACGCGTTTACAGAAACAGGCTATATCTACAGATATCTCATGTCATTATGACAAATAAATATTTCCAGCACATTCTCAAACCAAGTCATACAACCAATCTCAACTGTATGAGTACTTAAATGTTCCAGAGGGAATGATGGTAATGACAAAATGCTCAGAAGTACACAAAATCAATGAAATTGCATCCCTTTTAAAATACAAAGAAATTTCACCCTCAACTCGTACAAATCC
>APFE030523720.1:0-19846 GCA_000404065.3 Pinus taeda | reverse complement strand
TGGAAGCAAAATGTTGTGGCATATGCACTCTCAAGAAAGGATGAGGATTTGGAAGCATTGTTGTGCTCAATTTCTATTATCCAACCAGATTGGATAAAAGAAACAAGGAATGAATGGAAGGACAAAGAAGTGTGGCCACTCATTTAAAAGTTGTAGAAGGTTCCAGTTAAAACCATATTGCCAAAACTTGACGAGGAAGGAAAAATCATATTGAAACCTAGAGTAGTCACAGGAAAAAGAACCTGACAGCTACGAAATCGATCAATTTTAGAGTCTCTGATCAAGTGGAAGAACTTACCCACTAAAGATTTCACATGGGAGGAAAAGAATTTTATATAGAAGCATCAAGAACTACTCAAGCAATGAGGACAACACTTTTTGAAGGAGAGGGGCATGTTAGGTCCCTATACTACTAGTGTAACACTTATTGTTATTAGTACAACCCCCTTATTATATTGTTGTTCCCATGTAGTCCCCATATTGTTATTATTGTGCCCCATAAAAGCCTGCTATTGTTATTATTGTGCCCTTACATTATTATTATTATGTCAGCTCTAATTATACTATGAACCCTTAGACTCCTATATATAGTAAGGAGGTCTTGTCATTTGTATCATCTAAGAATTGTTCATTTTTGTAATGTAAAGTAGGTTGCCTGCTTGAAGAGGCTTATTTCTAAGATGTTAATCTATCTTTTCTATCTTTTTGTTAGCTGGTTTCATAACAGATGGTGTCAACAAGTGGAAAATTTTATAGTCGTTTGACATATTTAGTCTTTTGAATGCAATTTTGCTGACATCATGGAAATAAAATATTTTGGTTAATTTTGGTAACTGAAGAGATTTGAATCAGGTAGAGACATAGGTTGTGATGTGTGCAGGTGATTGTGCTTTGTGGTCCAATGGCAGGTGACCATATGGCATAATTAGGCAAAGCCACATGGCACCCATCGAATGACCAATTAGGTATATGACCAAGCGGTTCAATTTTTTTTGGTTGGTCACCATGAAAGGCCCTACCCAACTTTTATGGTTATTGTCTCAATCAACCACAAAATGTAACATCACACAAGGATGAGAGGGGTTCAGCGTGCACGGGATGGTGAATGGTCGGCCCCAAAATACACCATGAATGAAAATAGTTTAATGACACATGTGTTATACAACAACCAGAAGTCATAACAGTGGGACGATGTATAAGTTACATTTTCCAAAAAAATTGGTTAGCACCAAGAAAAATATGTAGTGGTTTATGCAGTCAAAAATGGGTCCGTGAGAGTCAACCCCACACCGATCATCAACCTTTCCACCACTGGGACCTTCAAAATGGTGGTCAACAAACCTCCCAATGAATTTTCATATGAAAATGATTCAATGGTTTCAATTCTTAACGTGGAAATGTAAAATCGAGAAAAATGATTGCACTGTGTAGTGAACGTTTTCGATAGCCGACAGTTCCGATCACATATCATAGTGAAAATAAGGTATTTTAACCTGTAATTGAGGGAATCAAGCCCAAATCATGATAAATAATATTGTTCTATGTGTTATGGTAGACAAGTTTCTTGTAATGGGGGTGTAGAATTATAACAAATATAATCCCCATCAAGAGGAAGCATCCAAATGGAAGAAATAATATTGGAACATGAACAATGATAGTCCTATTCCACTGAAATTTGAAATTTAATCTAATATGTATTTTTAATCCAATCACCAAAAAACTAGACTTATTACAACCACACTCATACAGACATTAGAATGCATGTAGAACACAAGATTCTTCTTTTTCTTAGCTTAGAAGTCGTGAGTGTTGAAAGTGGTTGTTATTGACGTCAAGGGTTATTCAAGCGAAAGAGGAATTTAAATAGTCAAATAAAATATTATGATACATTACCAATGTTGTATGGCACTCCCTCTAATTCCATAGGAATGAAGAGATATCAAATGTTTTTCAATATGACCCAACCAAAGTAGAAGTAGGCCCCATTTGGACACCCTATATTTCAAGGCATATTTTATCCAATTACCTAGATCAAATGGTAGCATAAGGTATATGGTTAGAAATATTATTCCAATACATTTCCAATAGTATATGAAACTTTATCTAAATCCTCATGGTTTAGGAGAAATGAATGTTTTAATATTCATTGTACATTACAACAAGATATCCCTAACCCAACATCCAAAAACACATAAATATATGTGAGAAGGAGCATCTCTAACCACCCGACTAAATTATTTTGTTATTGTTTTAGGACAGCCAGGGAGTGGGTCCGAAATTCATACCTCATGAACTAAGAAGAAATGAAGTGAATCTTTGTTCATGCAGTTTTCTATGGAAGGTATTTGGAACATTATTTTGAAGGTGTTTTTGCATTGATCTTGGGGAAGGTTTTTTTAATGTTTGAGCTCCTTTTTTTAGGGATGAATATTGTTATTTCGAAAGATGAGTTTAAGGGAGTGACTTATGTGGTTTGGAAGTTGAGTTTCATAGGACATGCTGTATTGTTTGAAGGCCAAGTTCATGGTTGAGTTTTGTCTTTGAACATCTAGTTTGGGCTTGACTTGAAGTCCATGTTCTAGTGTATTGAAGTCTCAATTCATGTTGGAGCCAACAATTATTGTAATTTCGTGCTTATAGAGGATTGGTGTCCTAACAAGAGATTGAAATAGATTAAACATTGTTTCGCCTCTTAACGCATTACAGATGAAATAAAGGAAGTAGAATAGATTTCTCTAAATATTATTATTGGCCTCAATTCTATCATCTTATCACTTCTTCTAACAAAGATAAATCTTTGATGATCTCAGGAAAATATCTCTCAAACAAAAAATGAAGTCAAGAGTTTATTAATTTTAGATTATATAATGACCTAAGAGATGACCATCCTCTAGTTGTTTGCTAGAAATATTAAACATCACTAGGAAAAAAGTATTCCATCATGTTCAATATTTTCCTTGACATTATCAATGGTGTGTGAGCTCCACCTTGGTTTTTCTACTCAAAATCTCACTAAATATTTGTAAACCACCTCTAAGATGAGGTAGAATATAAAGAATAAAATGGCTTTGGATGGTTAATAAATTAAGGCCCATCCATCCTCCAATTGCTTTCTAACAAATTTTAGTTTTCAATATTTTAGTTTTTAAAGACAAGTTTAAAGGAATGAGTTATGTGGTTTGAAATATGAGTTTCAGAGGATATGCTCTATTGTTTGAAGGCCAAGTTTAGGGTTGAGTTTTTCCTTTGAAGATTTAGTTTAGGCTTGATTTGAAGTCCATTTTTTGGTGTATTGAAGGCTCGGTTCATGTTGGAGCCAACAATTACTGTGATTTGGTGCTTACGTAAGATTGGTGTCCTCACATGGGAATGAAATAGATTAAACATTGTTTTACTACTTAACCCCTTTAAGATGAAGGAAAAGAAGTAGAATAGGTTGTTCTAAATATTATAATTGCCCACAATTCTATCATCGTATCATTGATTTCTAACAAAGAGAAATCTTTGATTATCTCATGAAAATTTCTCTCAAACACAGAACCAAGTGAAGAGTTGATTAATTTTAGATGTTATAATGACCTGAGAGACAACCATCCTCTAGTTTCTTGCTAGAATGATTAAACATCACTACGTAAAATGTATTATGTCATGTCAAATATTTTCCTTGACATTATCAATGGTGTATCAACTCTCCACCTCAAAATAATAGTTTTTCTACTCAAAATATCAATAAACCTTGTAACCCACCTCTAAGACAAGGTAGAAAATAAAGAATGAAATGATTTTGGATGGCTAACCAATTAAAACCCATCCATCCTCCAATTTCTTTCTAACAAATTTTAATGTTGAATCTTGACTTTCACATTGTCAATCATTGTCAATTAAATCCCTAACTCTTTCCAAAAAATGTCTTCACATATATCTACTCGTTACGAAACTAATGATTAAAAACAAACCTAACCTAAAAAAAATGCATGACAAAGTCAAACAACAGTTGCAATAAAGAAATTCATAGAAGTAAGCGATAACATTTCCTTATCTATCCCTATAACTACAAATAAAATTCATTTCCAACACCAATGTTAAAGTTAAATCTAATAAAAAATGTTTGACAATCTACAAAGTTCCAAAAGATACTAAGTTCATGGAAAATAACTAAATGATATTTTACTAAATAATCATACTCCTCGGGGTTGTTCCAAACACAATAAAAACTAAAACTTTGTACCATTGAGTAAGGCATACCAAGGTCTCTCTTTTTCATAGTTTTTCTTAGTTTTGAAGTTTCCATCACGCATAGCGAAAGTGCTAAATATGTAACCGTTTCATGTATTGCAAAATTTTCGTGAAAACTAATTTAGTCATATTTTACCAAAAATTACTACTCATTTGGCTATTTTAAACAACCAAAAATTAAAAAAAGTACCATAAGATAATACATACTAAGGCATATTTTTTATTAGATCCATATTTGTTTGAATTTCCCATTGGGCATAGTTGAAGGGCTAAGCATGTAATCATTTTTTCTATTTCAAGAGAAAAAATGATTTTGTTCTTGTTTTTAAAAAAGAGGATAGACTACTAAGGAAAACCAATCAAGAATAAAAAAGAACCTAAAATAAGAAAATAAAGGATGCATCTAAAGATGATAACAACTAATTATGAAGAAAACACAAAAAATATACATATGATTACCATACCTTGTAAGTAGAAGTAGTTTTAACAAATTTGAATAGATTCTCTTCAACTCAATGTAAAATATGATGGTGAAATTATTAAAAAAAATAAAATGGAAAGGATATACCATAGTATGCTTCTAGAATTATCCAAGATCTTTTACTTCTGTGATGCTAGCAGAATTGCATTTAAAAGAGCATGATATACCACTTCTTCATATTGTAAAGAATATGAAACATAAAAACAACCATGAAATCAATGAGCAAAAATGTATTGATAATGGAGTTCACCCATCGTGGGTTACTTCTTTGGGCCCAGTGTCAAGAGAGTGGAGGTCACTTCATTCATGCTGCGAGATGACCATGACTACATAGTACATTCTTTATCATTACAAGGAAAAATACATTTAAACCGAGTGGTGTGTCTCTCCACGAGATTTTCTCCCTACAAGAACCCTCACTCAAATGGGTCCTCCTTCAACATGAGAAGCTAAAAAAAGTTCACATAATGTGGCAACAAGTATCCCTCAACATATTGATAATCAAAGATCTCAGCAATAAAGACATTATCTTAGAAAATCATGAAGGAAGACATAACATGACTACATCATATACCTCCACTTTTGAAGATTGCCAAAAAATTAAAACCTCAGCTGCTGAAATTGGCTACACCATTTAATTCCTAGTGATGAGTGGTGTAAAATGAAATTTAAATTTGTCTAATTCTGACACCATCAAATTTTGGACCCTTGGGAATATTGAAGATTCCCCTAGAGATTCATTCCTGAAGATGGTCAGGAAATCTGCTACTCATATGAAGAGTTGGAGCACACTAATGTGCTCCTTGTGAAATTTTGTGACAAATGACTATAAGGTTGACAACATTCTGCCTCGGTAAAAAATCAGCCTCCAAGGGAATCTTTAAGTCTCCACAAGATTCTCCAAAGATTCTTTGTCACTGGGAATATACATCTATGTTGCTCAAATGAATATTTTGTCTGCATGGATGGACTCCAAGTAAGAAAACTTGAAAAAATGACTATCCTCTTGTTGAATTCAGTCACTGGCACCTCTAGGCCTTAAGGGAATCTTTTAAGCATCTTAGGATCCTCCACATTCAAGGTTCCACACACTTTGTCCTCTCATGGCTACTCCGAGTAGAAAGTTCAGGCTTATATGTATGTTTATGGGTGGATTAAACAAATTTTATTGTTTGGCCTAACAGTGGAAGAGTCGTTAATGGTGAGAGTGGTTGGCTGTTCAAACTTCACTACACCCCACATAATATATACAGTTTTGTAGTCATGTTTTTTTATGGCATGCAGTTGGGTCCATTATAACTACCTCATATATTTTGAAATGTGGAGGCATCCAAGAGGTAGGCTAGCCCGATTGAAGCCTTGCCGCCTCCAAACTGTGCCATGTGTAATCTTTATGGAGGTGGCGTCAGGTCCCCCAGCGTTCAGGTCACCCAATACATATAATATGTTTTTATATGGTGGGTTTCAGTGCGGGTGGTGACCCGCTGACCCTTTTTTGGGTTTTTTTAAAACATAACAATGTTCTTCGGTCAGGTGGGTGGGCTTTGATCACCTGCCACTTTTAATAGTTTCTTTTTAAACAAACATGGTCATTTTTAAATTTTTTGAAAATAAGGATAATTGGACAAATTAACCATCCTATAGATTTTCTCGCCCTGATGGACGAATTCTATGCATAGGGTCTCCGTGGATTTCTCGCATCGTAAAACTTGGCCACTTGGTTAAGTTTGACAAAAACTTTGAGCACAAATAGCTTGACCATACGAACTCAGATTTTAGTATCATTTGCATAAAATCATGACACAAAAAAGAGAGAAAGAACACAATAAATAAACCTATACTAAAAAATAAAGAACACATTTTAAAATGCTATCATTATAAAGCATCAATTTCAAGCTAATTAATTTCTAAGGTACACAAGTTCTTGCAAATTATGATAAATGTTTTGTGGTATATTTTTTTAAATGTATTGAGTAGTTGTGCTTGCAAAAATTTTATCATAATAATCATTTGTGATATTATACTTATTTTTTTTTATTTGAAATATATGTTAATTAATAGATGTTATGATAATTTGTAGAAATAAATGGGATGCTATTAAATTGAATATCAATTCGCACATAGATTTGCACATAAAATAAGTTGATACTCAAATTCAATTCGTTGAAAGTGTAATTGTTATATATGATCTTTGTGTATGGGTTAAACGATTATATATTTACAAATACAAACACATACACAAAATAAACTATAATCACAAACATTTGAAATTCTATCACAAAACATAAAATTGTAATTAATTATAAGAATATATTAATTAAAAATAATTGTCATTTTAAATTACACACATTGAGTAGTGGTGGTTAAAAGAAAAAATACATTTTCATCCATCATGTCATCGTCATTTACCAAAATAAGTGAACTTTTATTAAACTGAGCATAGATAAGCTATGCAAAAATTCAATTCATTTGAAGTGTAATTCTTGCATTGGATACTATGCATTCTTAAAATCATTATATAAATTATTTGTATTGTGTTATTCTAACAAAATTTTTATTGTCTTCAAGAATTTATTAGACATACAAACAAAAACAAACAAATCAATACATTACATAAAATAAAAACACAAACATCTGAAATTTTACCATCATAAAACATGGATTTGTAAGTAATTATCATTATATATTGATTAAAAATACTTTTCAAAGATTCATTGAATAGTGATACTTACAAAAATCCATAGCCATTCATGATGTTATGGTCATTTGGAAAAATAAATGAATTTTTTTTAAACTAAGTGCTAATTTGAACATATATAGTTTAATACACATTCAATTAATTGGGACCGTAATTCTTGCATATTTTATTTTATGTGTGTAAAATCATCATAAAGGTATCAAGTCCATAGACAATTTGGGCAATGACCTTCCATACGGGATATTCTAATGAAAGCCTTGTGTTCTAAAATTTTACACAAAAAAGAACATAAACAAGCACACACATACATTTCATAAAATAAAAACAGAAACATTTAAAATTCTATCATCATAAAAAATCAACCTGTAACTAATTATAAAAATCATATTATTAAAAAATACTTATAAAGAATATTGTGCATTTAATATTGGTGCTTAAAAAATTTCAAATTCATTCACGATGTTGAAAAAATAATATTTTAAAGATTAAAAAGTTAATATGCAACGTCTACTCATCTAAAAGTAATTATTGTATATGATATTACATGTGTAAATATATTATACACAAAAAAACAATCACAACCAAACAAAAGCACAACAAACAAATACATATCATAAAATAAAACCACATAATTTAAAATTCTATCATCAGAAAACATCAATATGTAAATTAATTTTTATATTTCATCTTTATTTTGTTCGTATTTATCATTGTCATGAGGGCCATTCGATATATTTTTAGTTTACATTGAATGATCATGGTTAAAAAAATATTCATGCTCATAGTCACTTCTGATGTTGTGATTATTTGTATTGCTGAAAAGTATATATTGACTAAAAGAAATCACGAAAACTTGTGATTTTCAAACATACAAAAACTGGTGATGATTCTTACAAGGAAAATCCATAGTCATTGTTACTTATGGTATTGTCATGGTCATTTGTATCTATAAAGTTTATTGACTAAAAATATTTGTGAAATTTTGATTTTGTACTAAATAGATTTAACAAGTTATAAACTCCACCCATTTTGTAACATAAAACATTACCTAACTAATACACTAATTATGAACTTACAATCATTGAATTAAATAAAAAAAATTGGTTAAAATGTGAGATAAGAATATATTAATTAAAAAACAAATTGAATATTGATAGGGGAACTGTGTCAAGATGACGAGCTCAGTGCGATGGCTAGGATTTCCCATTGTTTTCCCTTTCCTTATGTAGTCATGATTCTTTAGACATCAAATCCACCTTTCGTGTCATTGCTAGGGCATGATCTCACTACTCACGGGTCTAATAATGGATTTTTTCAATGGAGTAAATACTTGGTTTAGTCTCTTATGTAGGGGTGGAGATTGATAGCCCCAGCAATTGGTAGTATCATTCACTAGATCGTCGATGCAAAGTATTTTCTCACCCCGTATGTACACGATGTCATAGAAGGAAGTGAAGGGAATCACATTCATGATTTGGGAATGGGCTTATGTAGGATTAAGGTGACTCTAGTGTAGAAATATTACAATTGTCTGCTCTTAGTCACAAGGTAAATATCGGTTAGATTTAAAGGAAAAATTTTGGCTACAAAAGCGAATCGTCTACCTTTATCACTTTGTTTCATATATATGTTGTTAAAGATACTGGATCTGGATATTCTCAATCTCCTGAGCACATTAGGTTGTCGAAATGGAGGAGTAGTGTTAGATCTAGAGAGTCTACTTTGATTTTCACCAATTTAGATTTTTACTCCGTCAAAGTGGGTGGATTCGGTGGTTTGGCCATCACTTATGAAGTCAATACTTCCATGGAAATCACTCTTGCTCTTTTCATCTCCACACTTATCCATTGATTCGAGTAAAGATCTGTGTGATTGTAAAGTACGGGCACTCAATCTAGTAGCCTTCCAATTTTTTATCAAATACCAAAATGGAAAATGAATATTATTTTGGATTTGGGCAATAGATCACGTCAAACAATTAAAGCACAAAATCATACATACTCTAGGTATCGCTATGCTCCTACAAAGTCTGGTCTTTGGAGGTAAATTCATGTAGGAAGATGTGATGTTACAAGATGATAACATCCTCATGTCATCCGCCATCATATTAAACTTGAGGCTTTGGGGAGGATCACCTTGACCAAGAAATTCAAGCATCACAGGGGGAGTGTCTGGATCTATTATTCCCAAAGGAACAAAATGAAATAAAGAGAAAGTTAATGGAAGCCTTTTTTTGATATATATCCTCAAAGGGAAATTTGGTTCCTCAACAACACCAGATCTGACACAGAATATACCCAACCCCTGCATAGTGGAAAAACTAAATCAAATCCGAGTAATCATTGTAGATCTACCATAAACAAATTATTTTTTCAAAACATATGAATCTCAAGCAGTACCATGTAGATTCAACAATTTTGGCCAAAAAAGGTGTATCTCTTCCATTGGATATTCACAAATTAGATAATAAATTGTGAGATTCACCTTTCCTCCATGGGATTTTTCATAGTAAAATTTGCATCATGAGAGGATTTTGAAAATATATTGTAAGGTGGTCCATGGTTTTGGGGCTTTGAGGGACTTTTGTCACCCCCTTGGTTCCCATATTTCGACGCCAATATAATGGTAGTATCTAAAATGTCGGTTTGCTTTAGATTGCAAAATCAACCACTACATTTATGGATCCATAAAGTGATAGAATCCATTGGGAACATATTAGGGCGATACATAAATAAATATACACAATTATTGAGGAACAAATCTACACAATTGCCAGAATTTGTGTGGAGGTGGACCTCAACAAAGGATTGTCAGATCATATTCTCTTGAAAAACAAGAAGAAGTGCTTGACAAAGTTCCTATAATTTGAGTACACAACATTTAGATGCTGAATAGGTCAAAAAATGGGACATCCACAAAATTTATGTCTTGATGCCAAGAATGCGCCTGAAAGGAGGAAGAAAACAAGAAATAAACCCAAGGGATGGCAATTCCCATAGCAGTTGCCTGAGGAAGAAGAGGATGCTAAAGAAATGGATCCTCCTACCAATGAGGAAGCCTAAAATACACAAGAAAACGTATAAAAGGGGAGTGTTAATCATGAAGTTTCAGGAACTCCAAGACACACATCGAGGAAGGAGATGATCCCTCTAGCAATGTAGACAAGGGACTCAAAATGTCATCATGTATTTGAAAGTTCGGATTCGGATAAGGCAAATCCCAGAATGAATGAAGGGACCCATCTAGTTCTTGTAACGACCACTCCTTCTCACGAAGAATGGTGAAAGGTTAAAAAAAATAAATGGAGAAAAGGGTAACATGTTTACCACCATTTTGAAGTTTTATTTTTGGTCTTTGTGATCACCAGTTTTGATTGGCATGATTGAATGCATTATCAACATCTACAACATGTATTTTTTGTTGTCATTAATAAAATTACAAATAATTATAAAAGGATCTATTTTTCAAATACCTATTGAATAGTATAGTGGTTGTTACAAAAAATAAAACTTTGTCATTCATGATGTGATGGTTAGTTACCAAAATAAGTGAAATTTTATTAAATTGAATATGGATAAGTTAATGCAAGAATTCACTTCATTTGAAGTGTATCTCTTGCATTGGATACTATGCATGCTTAAAATGATAATAGAAGTTAATTGTATCAAGTTTATAGACAATGTTTTTAGTGATTGTGGAATTCGTAGACATGGAAACACAAACAAGAGCAAAGACAAACAAGTGAATACATTACATAAAATAAAAACACAAAAATTTAAAACCCGATAATCATGAAACATCCCTTTGTAACTAATTATAAATATATATTAATTAAAAATACTTATAAAATAATTTGATTGTCAAAGATGCATTGAATAATGATACTTACAAAAAAAACATGGTCATTTGCAAAAATAAATAAAATTTTGTTAAACTAAATGCTAATTTGAACATATATAATTTAATACACATTCAATTAATTGGAAGTGTAATTCTTGGATATTATATTTTGTGTGTAAATTCATCATAATTGTGACTTGTATCAAGTCACTAGTTAATTTTGGGAATGGCCATCCATACACCATATTCTAATGAAAGTATTTATCGTGTTCTAAAGTTTATATAAAAATCCCCGACTGCGGGTGTTTATTAGCTCAATGAATGAGGAGGCAGCCTTATTAAATGGCAAGTGGCCGCTCACTCCAGCCAAATGTACCGAAGCCTCGAGAAGCCATCACCTCGATCTGGACAACAGTTATGAGCGCATTAGTGGCATGGGGAGAACAACTGTTTGCAGAGGTATATTGGTCGTTCGCCTTGGTTCGCCGATGAGAGGTATTCCGTCGGAAGGTGCGGGAAGCACCATTGTCTGTTGGAAGCTTTGTATTGTTTCAATTGTGAGCTGTGTGCTCGGCTCTTGGATGACTGGACCGTGGGTGCATGTGCCAAGACTCAGACCTCGGCCCTCGACTCTGGAGGCCCTGGTCTCAACCTTGGATTGCCAGAGAATTTTCGTCTCTATGCTATGGTTCAGTGCATTGAGTGTTATTCTGCCCTCTTTTCGCAAAGTCTCTGAGCGCCATAGGCCTCACGAACCTCTCAGTGCCGCGGTGTTTCAGTTCTTCTGGGCCCCTGTTCGAGATTTGCCCTTTCGGCACTTTGGTAATACTTGGCTCTGGCCTGTTTAGCTCTCTGGGAGCAATTCACCTCTTGCATCTCCTGAAAAGGCTCAGCTTCAGATCTGTGTGGTAAGCATTATTATTCGAATTCGTGTTCCATTACCTGTTTCTCATCTGTTTTATAAGTTGTTGCTCGGGTTTAAAATCTTTCATGGCGCAAATCATACGCGGCCTCTGGGCAGAATTGGACATTTTTTGGTTACAGGATGCCGCGTGACAGGTTACGTGGCACTTGCAGGCAAGGAGGTTCAAGGGGCGATGCCAGAGGCCGGGCTTCATCGCCACGTTCCTCGACATCCTTCAACTCCCCGTCGGAGGAGATTAGCTCACCAAGAGCTCGACGAGGGCGCGGAAGAGGCAAAGGGAGGGGAAGAGTCGCGGTGTGTCCGTTTGGTTCGCACCCTTCAACACGCTTCAGGTTTCCGTTTGCTCTAGACAACGCAATCTACTATGTTTCAGTGCGCATTGAAAAATGCGACCATGCAGATAGACCAGAAGCCCCAGCAGAGCCTCGGCCACCGTCGCCTATTTAGGGTCCGCGATTACAGCCTGCAGAAGCCTCAGGTGCGGTGGCTGGGAATAGAGCTAGAACAAGCGAGCCTGCGAAGGAAGACGCGCCATACACAGACTCGAGCGCTTCAGACCCATATGCTTGTCCAGTGGTGGAGGAGCAACCAGATCCATATGCCTGTCTAGTGGTGGAGGAGCAACCATCCAGCTCCGTGGATGCTTAGGCACATTGCATGGTTGTTCTGGGTATTTTGGAAACACTTTGTTCAGTCTCAGGATGTCGAAGTAGCAGTTACAGTAAGTAATGGGGGTCAGTCCGTGATAGTTTTCGGGTCGCACCAGTCAGTTTTTTGTATGTCGGATATAATGTCTGTGTCTGTTATGTCGGGTTTTTTGAATGTGGGTTTTGCAAGGTCTGTAAATTCCTCCCTTGCTTCGGCAGGGAATGGAAGTATAACGCCTAGGTCCAGTTTTTTGTGGGTTCTAGCTTGGGGTCAGGGGACAGTCTCATAGTCCCTCAGTTTCTCAGGCACAGTTTCAGTCTCAGTATGTCAAACTGTTCATGTAGCCAACTCTTTGTGGCGGATGTAACTCTCTCTGTACTCTTTTTTGTAATATAATAGAATTAGCATGATTTACACACAAAAAAAAAAGTTTATATAAAAACAAGAGAATAAACAAACAAACACATACATTACATAAAATAAAAGCACAAACATTTAAAATTCTATCATCATAAAAATTATGTCTAAATATAAAAAATAATTAATTAGAAAACAATGTTCATTGAATAATGATGCTTGCTAAAATTCAAATTCATTCATAATGCTGTTGTTATTTGTAGAAAAAACAAGATTTTATTAAATTAAACTACAAACTAAAGATCAATACTTTTGTATACAAATTGTACGCATTGGAAAAGTAATTACTGAATATGATATTACATGTGTAAAAAGATTATACACATATAAACATAACAAAAAACCAAAGTTGAACAAGAGCACAATAAAAAAATACATAACATAAAATAAAACCACATACATTTAAAATTCTATGCTCATAAAACATCAAGTTGTAAATTATTTTTTAAATTCTATGTTTATTTTGTTTGTATTTTATCATCATCAAGAGGGGCCTTTTATATATTTTTAAATGTTCATTGAATGGTTGTGGTTTAAAAAAATCATGGTCATAGTCCCCTATGATGTTGTGGTTATTTATATTGTTGAAAAGTATATATTGATTAAAAGCAATCATGAAAACATGTGATTTTCAAACTTAGAAAAAATGGTGATGATGCTTACAAAGAAAATCAATGGCCATATATTTTTGTGCTATTATAACAAGTTATAAACTCCACCCATTATGTACCATAACAAATTAATTAACTAATAAATTAGTTATTTATTTTGTTTAAAGTGGGATTGTTCATCATTATTAATATCAGTTTATTTAAACAAATTTATAAATTTATAAATTTCTTTTTAAGTTGGAAATGGTTTTACATTAAAATTTTAAGTGAATTACAAACAAAATTTTAAAATTTTAAAATTCATGGGATATAGATAATATATATAGTGGTGCGTATATTATATTATATATTAGTGTTATACTATCATATAATAGTGTCAGGTTATATCCGCCCTATACTTTAGATATATGGTTTTCTTTAAGACTAATATCTTGGAATGTTAAAATAAGAGTATACATTATTTGAGGAAAAAATATTAACCCTCACCAAAAAAATCTTTTGAAATGCATTTATAATCAAAATTTTAAATAATTATTTTTAACTAAATTAAATTAAAAAAGCATTTACATTAATAGGAAAAATAACAATTCAATAAACTTTAAAATTATAACAAAATATGAGAGAGTCAAACAACTGACTAAAGTATTAAATAATTTTTTTTATATGTATAAAATTGGTAATAATTTATAGAACATTTTATACAACAACATTATAAAATTAATAATTAAATAGATGTTAAAACCAATTCATGGTGCCAACAATAGCCAACAACGTGAAATACAGACATACTTAGATGTTAAAATGCATTCATGTTGCCAACAAGAACCAGCAACATGAAATAGAGACATAATTAGATCTTAAAATAAATTCATGTTACTAACAATAACCAACTATGTGAGGTAAAATATATCTGTTAGACTTTTATGCAGGTATAAATAAATATTTACATATATCTTATGGACTTTTACTCAAGCCTGGTCTTTTACTAAGGCCTAAATAAATGTTGCTCTATTCTACACTCTCACAATGGATAGAGTCACGACCAGAACATCATTATCTTAGGTTTTTCCCGACGGATGGAGTCGGAACCACAATGGAACGGGGTGCACGTGAAGAAACGAGAAAGAGGAATTGGAATTTGCCACTTTCAGCTTCCCGCCTAGATAGTCTACTTGCCATTGGCCATTATTGGAGGATGGGTTCTCAGTAATTGCAAGTGAGTTTTCCATTAACTATTATAGTTTCTTTTGTTTTATTAAATTTTATATTTATTATAAGTTTGACGGATCGCATTATAATAATTTTTTTGGGTTTACTTGGTCCTATTATGTTGAGAGTTGAGTGTCATTTTTTGTGTATCATTTTTTGTGTGTAGATTTTATATTTGAGTTTGAATATTGTAAAAGGTTTAGGTTGTTTAATGTTTATTTAGGTTTATTTTTAAATTTTTAGAATCTTTTTTATTTACATTTTCAATTTAAGATCTCCATAAATATTAGGTGAAAGCTATTTTAATTTTTCTCATTGCATATAATAATATGATAGAATTTACTTTATTATTTTCCTGATTTTAGTGTAAATTATTTCTCAAAATTTTAATGATGTAACTATTTTTCTTTCTATCTTATTATTAATACTTATTTTCTAATGTCTTTGCATGGGGATGGAGAATGAAGATGATTCAAAATTACAATATTTTTGGTTTATTTATATGTAAACTATATTATTATTTGTAAACAATAAAAAACTATATTGATCAGATTTGTCTTTATTTTGAGGGAGGGGATTTTCCCTCTCTCTAAGAACTCAAGGTAGCTATGGCTATGGCTATCTATGAGGAATGTCTAGTGTGATTATGATTATTTTGTTATTATGTTTTTTTCTTTCTTCTTAAAGAAAATTACACAAAAAAAATTGTGGAATGTAGTAAAAGTTACGAAATTGTGATAATTTGTTTAATTAAATTGATATTGGTAATTAATGAACAATGAATCTTTAAACAAAATAAATAAATAAATAAATTGAAATTTCTTCTCCCACAAGGAACTTGGGTTGTACAACTTCTCATCCTCATTGATCAAACCTTAAGCTCCTTCGATCTATGCCTCATTTAGTAGTCACCTTAGTCCTTCAATGGTGATGCATTTAGGGCCAACATGGTCCAATCTCACACCTCCCTCCAATAGTGCAGATGTGTCCAATACAAAACTTTGCAACGTGGACCTCAAATTCGACTAGCAAATTAACATCAAAAAGAGGATACACATACGTTGCTTTCCAACACAATCCTCGTCCTCTTGTCCTCAAGATATTAGCTTCTTGAGATATGGTTAGCACACACCTACAACCCAAAATAGCTACTCCCAACTATATTTCCCTTTTGCAAACACATTCTCTTCTTTGATTTCTTTTCTACACTTCCAAACCATTATTTTTGGCATAAGCAACCTCCAGAAAATACCCTACAATTCTTTGTCTCGCAACAACAAGTGATCTCAGCTCTCTAGAATGTAAGACACAATTGTTTAGCTACCTTTCTCATTGGAGCTCCATAAATAGAGAATGGATAAAACAAACTTCTAGTAAGAAACTTGACCTAAGGCATGTTTGGGATAAACAAATATTTGAAGCCCTAGAAAATTCTATGAGAGAAACCAAGAAAAAATTAAAAAAAAAGGATGTTGGATAGAAGCAAGATGTAGTAGAGACAACAACAACAAAGGGAGATTTATTTAGAATGTTAGATCTAGGAAATAGAAAAACTTAATATCAACAATCCAAGTAGAATTGATTATCCACTTATTGCAATCAAATAGTTTGTACAACAATTGGTCAACCACAGTGAGCAACTAAGTTCTGATGTAAATATATTTGAAGATAAAGTTATAGTTCAAGGGAATGAAAAAATATCCACTATAATTCAAAAGGCTCACCGAGAATTTTCCCGAGAAAATTAAGTGTTAGAACAAACATTATATCACACAACCTAATGTTTTTAATATTTTCCAATATATTTATCACCCACATGCGATCAAATATGAACTCAATAATTTCTAATTTGAGAATTGTGCCCCCATCAAGTAACTCAACCTCGAGCAAAGTCTACCCATGAGAATTAGGTTTTACAAGAGAAAAATATTAATCCCAACTACAACAGGAGTAAAGATAGTGGTTTAGGGAAGGGAAGAGAGTAAAAGTAGAATATTCCAATGTCATTAATTATTTTCATGGAATTGGTAATAAAGTGTAACTATTAGAACATCAAATACTAGTTGATCAACAATTTTCAGGGGGCATATCACTAGCTACAAGGTACAATATTTGAAATATTTAAAAGCTTTTGATGCCCATTAAAGTATAGTGGAAGTGGTCTATATTTGATCAGCATCTTCAAGTTCATGCACCAACTACTTATCAGACAACATTCCCTATGAATTCAACACCAACACCTGCAATAGCACAATCATCTTGATCATCTTCCTGACAACATAAATTCAATTTTTTGAGCCAGGCTTTTAGGATGTGGTCTCTCTTGTGAACAACAACATCACACTCAGGAAATTGAAGTTGAATGTTCCAATCGGTCATCCAAGGAAGGGAAAAGAAAAGGAATTCACATTTTAAACCTTGCAGATGTAATTCAAGAAATTTTCATTGACCACAAAACTATATCTGCTAATTAGCCAACCACCCTTCCAGATGAACTTTTATTTCACTATAAGGATTTACATTTTTTAATTAATGGTGTATCAAATTTTGTACAAATTTTGTAAGACTCCAAATTTTCTTTTCTTTGTCACAAAGAAGAAGTGCAAGGGAGATGTTGGAGTGGCTAGTCGCCTTAGTTGACCATCCCAAACAATTCTAGAATTGATATTATAAATTCGATCAACTCCCTATTCATGTCAAGAGTCTAATTTGGATAGGCTAAATTGGTTTTGACACTTAAATTGTTGTGAATATATATATGTGTGTGCGTGTGTGGAAATGTATGCATTAATATAAAGTAACACTTTGTTGGTTCTTTGCTACATCATTTATGTTCTTCTCTTCCTGTGTTTCTTGTCTTCATGTGATTTCTTGTTTTCCTTTCTACTAGTAACTAATTTTGATTATTTACTCCACTATAACTATATATCAATTTTTTTGTAATATTTTAGTAATATTCCAAAATCTTGTAAATTATTGGTGAAACCCCCATTTAATATTTACATCAAGTTATTTTTTCTTTTGATGCATTGATTCTCTAATAGAAAAATAATTATCCGATTACTTCACTTCAAATAAACCAAGATTATTAGGATTTTGTGGTTGACATCTATCTATAAGTGTTTTCAACACCTTGGTAAGTAACTATTATAGTAACTATTGTTTTTTGTTCTTCAATTGAAACTCTAATAATTGTTGATCAATACACAATTTCTTGAAATTACACAAAATGCACAATGGGTTTGACTAGAAGACAAAATATGTAATGAAAGTTAATTTCCTATATGATAAAAAAAATCAATTAACACAAACTCATTATAAGGCCACAATTTTTGAGTTCAAAATTATAGCCCACAAAGAAAAAATTTCATTACTTAGTATAACATGTTACGAAATATGGATCATCAAAGGATTTCAACTTGAAAAATTATAATACACTAAATAGTCTCTCATCCTCTACTAATTACATGTATTTCTCCTTTAGCCTTTCCCTCAAAAGTATAATTTCATTAAAGGAATGTTGTTCCCATGAAAATAGATCCCCTACAATGAACACATAGGAGGCTAGATCATAGGTCATTATTCCCTACTGATATCCAAGTAGAAGATATTTCCATTTCCCGATAAATATTTTGAAACAAAATAGAAGATAAATTGTGGATTCTCTAAAATGCGAAGAAGCTCAGGTCATCCCAGAAAGTGAACTAGAAATTAGTTTATTTTCTTTAAACCATTATATATATAAAGAAGTAGTGATAATTACGCAAAATATATGGAATACCCAAAGAACGAAAAAAGTCATATATTATTCTTAATAACATATGTTTCTCAACTAAAGATAAAAAAAAGAACATAAGGCTTCTTATTCAAGAAAAAATGTCAAAGTTAACCGAACTCTTTTTAAATCAATGATAATTAGATGAAACCATACATTCCCAAACAAATGGTTCATTGAACAATAGAACTAGAACTATAAGTGTTTTACCCACTAAGAAAAGGTTTAAACAAAATAAAAACAAAATATTGATCTTGATAAATGCTTCCTAAATGAATTACTTATCATTTAATAGTAGGATATTATGTATGTGAAGAGCTATGTTCTAGATTCATGAGACTGTAGGTTTCATTTCCAACAGTGGAGAATAGAGTGGCAATTTAATATTTGAATTTAAGACGTGGATACTAAATTAACTTGCATATCTCCGCCTCCATCTCCACTTCATCCCCCTCCATGTCCGCCTCCTCCAACCCCTCCTTCTCCTCGTTCTCCTTGTCCACCTCCACCTCCTCCACCATCTCCTCCTCCTCCTTCTCCTCCTCATCCTCCCCCTCCACCAAAACCTCCACCTCCCCTTCCACCTAAACCTCCACCTCCACCTTCACCTCCTCCTCCACCTAATACTCCACCTCCACCTTCACCTCCATTTCCACACATCCTCCACCTCCACATCCACCACCTCCTCCTCCTCCTCCATATCATCCTCCACTCCAACACCATTCTCATCCTCCTCCCCATGTTTACCTCCACCACCTCCTACTGCACCATAACCACCACTTCCACCACCTCCACCTCCACCCTGTCATCCACCTCCTCCTCCACCTCCACTTCCACCACCTCCTCCTCCTCCTCCACTTGCTCCTCCACCCCGTCTTCCATCTCAATGTCCACCTCCTCCTCCTTCTCCTCCTCCTCTACCTCCATCTCCTCCACCACCTCAACGTACGCCTACTCCTCCTCCTCCTCCACCACCACCACTATCTCTACCTCCTCCTCCTCCTCC
>APFE030523707.1:4162-31751 GCA_000404065.3 Pinus taeda | reverse complement strand
AATCCATTTATTATTATTTTTGTGGATTTATATTATTATTGTTAGGTCGGCTGGTTTATATTGTGACTCCTTAGACTCCTATATATAGAAAGGAGGTTTCTTCATTTGAATCATCGAAGAATTGTTCATTTATGTAATATAAAGGAGGTTGCCCCCTCGAAGAGGCTGAATTCTAAGGCGTTGATCTATCTTTTGTATCTTTTTTGAGCTGGTTTCATAACAGTGTTAATCATACGTTCCTGCTTCTACAAGAAGAAGATGTACCAGGAAAGAACACTAGTCCAAAAACTCTGTTACTAGGAGGAACGGAATACTTGAAATAGATTGAAGAGAATGAGGTAAATTTTGTTGTAATTTGCAAGCCCAAGGTAATAATGACTTCTACTGAAGTTTCTAATTTACCCATTGAAATTCAAGAAATGTTGGAGAACTGTTGCGATATTATTGTTGATGATTTGCCAAATGAGTTGGCACCCATTAGAGGAATTCGCCATCATATAGATTTGATTGCTAGAGCAATTCTACCTAACAAAGCAGCTTATAGAATGACTCCTATAGAAAATGAAGAGGTGAGGAAGTAGGTGCAAGAATTGGTTGACAAAGGGCTGATTAGAGAAAACTTTAGTCCTTGCATAGTACCAACAATGTTGAGTCCAAAGAAAGATGTAGGCTATAGAATGTGTATAGATTCAAGATCCATCAATAAAATCACAATCAAATACATATTTCCTTTACCTAGAATTGAAGATTTAATGGATTGCTTGAGTGGAGCAAAGTATTTTCCAAAATTAGATCTTAAAAGTGGGTATCGTCAGATAAGGATAAGAGAAGGGGATGTGTGGAAAACCGCTTTTAAGACAAATGAGGGATTGTTTGAGTGGAGAATAATTCCTTTTGGGTTAACAAATGCACCAACTATGTTTATGAGACTCATGAATGAAGTTTTTAAAGATTTCATTGGTAAATTTGTAATAGTATATCTGGACGATATATTAGTTTACAACAGGTCTAAAAAGGAGCACATCAGGCATCTGAATTATGTCTTAGAAAGGCTACAACAGGAGAAATTATTGTTGAATTTGAAGAAGTGTTCATTCATGAAAGAAGAGCTAGTGTACTTGGGTTTTGTAATTTATGTTGAAGGGCTGAAGATGGATCCGGAGAAGATCAAGGAAATCATGGAGTGGCCTCCACTGAAGGGTGTTTTTGAGGTAAGAATTTTTCATGTTCTTGCTAACTTTTATATAAAATTCATCAAGAATTTTAGTAAGATTAATGCACCTATTATTGAGACCATAAAGAAGGAGAAACCACCATTTATATGGACTGCTAAAGCAGAAAATAATTTTCAACTGTTAAAGAAGAAAAACATTGAAAATCCTATTTTTGTTTTACCTGATTTTAGTAAGCCTTTCCAAGTGATGTGTGATTCCAATGGTGAAGCTATTGGAGGTGTATTAAGTCAGGAAAACAATCCAATAGCTTATTTTATTAAAAAGTCGAATGATTCAAAAAGGAAGTATTCTTCTTACGATAAGGATTTTTATGCAGTTGTACATCCATTAAAGAAATGGAAGCATTATCTAATGTCAAAAGAATTTATCCTTTATTCAAATATCCATGCACTACAATATTTTATGCAACAACCAAAGGTTAGACAGAAACATGCCAAATGGGTAGAGTATCATCAAGGCTTCCATTTTGTTTTGAAGCATATAAATGGCCAATCAAACAAAGTTGAAGATGCCTTAAGTAGGAGGAATGTATTATTTCAAGAGAGTCAAATATAAGTGTTAGGTTTTTATTTTATTAAAGAATTATATGAAATAGATCCAGATTTTAAAGAGGCATTTGAAGCTTGTAAAAATTTTGTTTTGATGGATAGGAGTAAATGGTTGGATTAGTTCTTACAGGATGGATTTTTGTTTAAGAAAAAACAGTTGTGCATACCAAACTATTCAATGAGGGAGAATTTAATCAACAAAAAACATAGTGGAGGACTTGCAAGACATTTTGGTGTAGAGAAGACTTACGAGCAGTTAAACAGATTTTATTTCTGGTCGAAAATAAAATATGAAGTGGAGAAGTATGTGAAAATTTGCAAAGTCTGTTAGTATGCAAAGGGAAGGAGCCAAAACACAGGTTTGTATATTACATTACCAATTCCAAATAGGCCTTGGGATATGGTAAGTATGGATTTTGTTTTGGGCTTACCAAAGACTCAAAGAGGTAATGATTCAACTTTTGCTGTAGTGGACAAATTTTCAAAAATGGCACACTTTATTCGATGTTATAAGACTAGTGATGATTCTCACATTGCTAATTTGGTTTTTAGGGAGGTTGTAAGATTGCATGGGCTGCCCAAGAGTATTGTCTTAGACAAGGATTCCAAATTTGTTGGACATTACTAGAGGACACTATGGAAGAAATTGGGAGCAAAATTAAGTTTCAGTTCTGCCTATCATCCAAAAATTGATCGACATACTAAATATGTGAACAAGAATTTGGGAAATATTTTAAGGAGCCTTACTACAGAACATCCAAATCAACGGGATCAAGTGTTGACACAAGCTGAATATGCATATAATGACTCACCTAATAGGAGTAGGGGATAGAGTCCATTCGATATTGTTTATGGAGTGCATCCTAGAGGAGTATTTGAGTTAAGAAACATGGGAAAATAGGATATGATAAGTGCAGAGGGTGAAGATTTTGCTTCAGAAATACAAGAAAAACATGAACAAGTGAAACAACAATTGCAGGATAGCAACATCAAGTACAAGACCAGAGTAGACATGAGATGAAGATAGGTGAACTTTGAAGTAGGACATTTGCTTCTAGCACATCTTAGAAAGGAGAGGTTTCCAGAGAGGGAGCATAACAAATTGAAGCTTAAAAAAATTGGACCTTGTAGAGTGTTGATGAAATTTTTGCAAATACCTATGAGATTGAACTACCCGCTGATGTTGGAATATCACCAATTTTAATGTTGCGGACCTATACAAGTATGAAGGTGAAACTATTGATGATACAACAGAAGATAAAGATACTCAAGAGATTAACTGGGTAAAACGGTTACCCACAACAAAGAATTTGCAACCAGAAATAATTTTGGAAGGTCTTTAAGAAAACAAGGGGACAAGAGTACTTCCAGTATTTGGTAAAATGGAAGGATTAGCCAACCACTGAAGCTACTTCGGTTAAAGAAGACATGCTACAGAAACTGGGCAGTTCTATAGATGAGCTCATGGATAGGATCCCATGAATAATTTTGTCCTCTGGAGTCTGATGCAGGACCATCTGACTTGGACGGAGAAATATTCAAACTTATTCCATAATTCCAAAAAAATTTACAGGCAAAGGAGTGTGGTCCTTTAGCCAACAATTTCCATGCTTTTCTAGTTTAAGATAAGCATAGAATTAGGAATAAAATCATCATGTAATAATCACTTATGGATAAGTTGTAATAAGCTTTATGCATAATTTCTTTAAATCGCTCCATGTAAAAGGCATGCTTTTGTATTAGATGAGGACCGAAAGGGCTTATTTATTATTTATAAAATGAAATAACGTGACACTCTGAGTTAGAGAGCCCAGAAGCATTATCATGTGGAAAAAAACTCTCTCTGTGCATCTAATTTTATGTTTCTCTGTTGAATTGTAATTGGATGCGCGTATCAATTTTAAGGCTTTCTTTTGAGTTTGAATATCAATGAATTAACCTTATCTCCAATTAATATTTATGTTGAAGCCTTTAGATTATGTTTTTCATTCATATCAGTGAGCCTGGCTCTTTAATTGCTTTAGTTGAGTTCTGCAGGTAAAATTTTGTTTTACATAGAGAAATCATGAAATACTTAGCTAGAGCAGAGTTCCAGACTTGAATTTTTATTGCACAAGGACTATGCCCTCATGGGGTCCGAAACCCTTATCACATCGCTGAGTGGGAGTAGAACAAAGTTGAACCATTGGAATGCCGAACTCCGATAGTGCAACACTACCAGAGCCTTGTATTGGGAGCACTAGAATTCACGATTGTGATCTCCAATAATCTTGTGTATTATCGCATTGGGGGAGGATCTTGGAAGGACTGATAATAAATCGCCGATAGTGTAGTTCTTTTGAACTAACACTATAGTTGAACTTAAAGTGCCAATAGTGTATTTTCATTCATTTGGAATGAAAGCCCTCCTCCTGTGGATATTGTGTTTTTAACACATTTCCTTTGTTTTAAAGCAATGTTAGTCTATCACTATAATTCCTATGTGATTATAATCCTGATAGAACAAAATAGGCCTATGAGATTATTTGTTCTCGATAACAAGGGTTTGGGTGATCAGAGGAAGAAACCATGAAGCAGTCAGGTTAATAATAGATCACTGATACAATTGTATAAAGAGAAGGAGGAATTCGACCAGAGTTAGAAGAAATTATATCAGGTTTCAGCTGCTTGTCCATATTGCCTGCAACTATACCACCACATCATCACACCTGAGAGACCCTTACACATGGCTACCAATAGACTCCATCGATGTGCCATGTGCCCTCACCTAGGACACCATCAATCCATAGTACATGTGTCAATATGCAACATACCTTGTTGTTATCCTCTTATCTCTTGATCTAATGTGAGCTCTAACATAATTGTTTCTTCTAAGACTCCCAACAATACATGTGGGATCCACCAAACGACTCCTCAAGGCTGCTACAATCGGCACATTAAATAGATCCTTGGAAGAGTCAACCCTTGACCCAATACACCTCTGAGAATGATGTTGTTCACCACGCTGCACTATCTCTATGGGATCTATCACTAGGGAATCTTATCAATAGATCTTTCTCCTCTCCTTGATTCCCACAGTTGCCTTGCCTTGATCTAAGTCTCATCTAAACTAAGATCCAATACTTGTAAACATTCACTAAAAATAAGTACCTTTTTCCATTGTTTGAACGCTATCCCACCGTTGCAAACTAGGGAAACATTGTAGTCCCTCTTCTAGCCCTTATTCCTACACTGACTTTCTATTATAGACTGCACCTATCCTTTAGTCAAGGGATCTCCCTCCACACTGCAATGTATGAGTAGTTTTTGACCATTAACAAAGATTATCCTCCCTATTATGACAATGACTGTCTTACAACCCTTCAAACTTCCTACTGTAGCCCCTTTTGAGGGTTTTCCTAACACAATACACCCTCAAATACACCCCTCCTCTTGCGGTTGTCGAGTAAGGCACTGCAACATTCACTACAACATCTCAGTGTTGTTAAAATACCTTCAAAATAGGCCTACGATGAGCCTCCTCAACTCGGCCTAACCTCCAACACTTCGATGCTTGAGAAAACCCAATTCTCAGATCTATTTTCACCCTCAAATATCCCTCAAACCAATGTGCACTCCCCATAGTAGCTCAAATTCCAATATTAGCTCTCAAGGTTGTCCTGAAGTGACCTAACCATGCTTTCTCATGTCCTCTTCTTATTGTGGTTATGGAATATAAGTGTCTCTCTCCACCGAGTTCTTTTAAGGCGAGTATTTCTCTCTTTGGATGATTAAAATGAGACCTTATGTCTCCTATATATAGCTTTTGAAGGCCTCCGTGAAAAGAATTTGAAACGACACGTGTAATTTTGATTTACTTCAAGTTGGCGTACTTGAAAAATTGATAATTACTATGTCAACATCAAAATTAATTTTCTCCCAAGTGACAACTTAGATTCAGATGATTTTGATGTATTGGAATCTTCTTTCTGAGAAGTATCATTCTCATCTACCACATTCCATGAAATCATCATCGTTTTGTCCTAGAACGTGATTGGTGCCAAAACCCCCAATCTCAGTCCTCAAGCTCATAATACTATATGAGGTGCTTTGACCTCCAACATTCAAATGCTAGGGGTTAGAGTACCTCCCAAGCTACAGAAAAATAAAAAATCACTCTTAGCGAGGGAGGTACTTCCAAGACTAAGAAGTAATCCAGCAACAATACTAGATCACATGGCATCCATCATTGCAACATACCCTGTAGATGAATCCAACGATCTTAGTAGTGCCTCTGCCTCATCATATCTGATCCTAGAGACCTTGATCGTACATAGGGATTCTCCCTTTGAGACTAAAATCCCTCTGACTCTATACAATCTCCACTAGCCCAGATCTGCAAGCACTTATCCTCCTGGATCAAATAACACTCATGCTAATCCCGCCAATCTTGGATATGCAACACCACAATCTGATGAAGGCTCTAGCCTGCCAATATCTAGTCCATCAAATGAAGCCATCTCTATCAACTTGATCTCATTCATGCAAAATAAACCCTTGAGCTATCCCAACCATCCATGACACATCAACAAAAGTCCATGATCATCAATCTATCTTACAACAAACTATTGTTCACCAGGCTCCGCAGCAATCCTACAGAACTCCCAGACAATCTCACTCCCAATCTAGTCAAGACCACATCTCCATGCCTTCAGCTGAACCCTTTGCTCCATGATCTAGACACACACAAATCCCTCTGAGTTTCTTCACTATTCATAGTTGATTCACTATCCCTCAAAGTAGCTTAGACACCCTCTAATACCATGTTGAATTTCCATGACCTTGACTCTAGGTCAGAGTCTTAAAATCACTGACGCTACCAAATCATGAATTGAAACCATAAACTAATTTTCCTAGTGGAAATATAAAGCAGTAAATCACGTATGCACAAAAAATAGATAACTTTTTTATTTTTTAACCCAAATTTATTATATTAACAACATATAATTTAATGATCTAGGGCTCCTATACCAGGGATAATGACCCTCATACATCCACTAGTACAAGCTACGATATTCTAACCATATGGCTGTAGCATCTAACGTCTACTCTTGGTCATACCGTGTACCTACCTAGTCCTTCGACTGCGAATCTGCAACTCCTATGTCTATCAATGCTCTATGTCCATTTGGCTACTAAATCTCGGCTATGCAATCTTCTCTCTTATTGTCCCTTCATCCATCAAGGGCACAAATTATTGGGATTCCTGTCGAGTTATTCATAGCTCCACTTATGAACAAATATTAATCTTCCCACTATTTCTCGTCAACTAGTATGGGACTTCAGCCCACTATGGTCTTCCTACACTAGTCTGATGAAGACTAACATAGGGCATGGAGGGCTTCCACCTATCACTGCAATATTTCCATCTCCTATCGTTATCACTTGCTAGGAGGACTGCACTTCATCTACTACAAAAGTCCTTCTCCACATGCACACCTTAGGCTACATAATCTTTCTCCTGGTTGATCAAACCCTTGACCTTATCAAAAAATTTTAGGCTAGTAGCCTCTTTTTTGGATCAAGATGCTGCACTTTGACTTCAACATGGACACTAATATGTTGTCATTTGCAGACCATAAGTGTCCAATCTCGTCCACAATTGGTGTTCTCTCATGTTCCCCTCCAACAGTCCTCGAGAGACCAAGTTCATGATGTAGCATATGCTCCTTGTTAGGGTATCCTCACACCTGAGAGACCCTTACGCATGCTTTCTAACAGACTCCATCAATTTGCCATGTGTCCTCACCTAGGATACCATCAATCCATCGTACATGATTCGATATGAAACATACCTTATTGCTTTCCTCTCGCCTCTTGATCTTATCTGATAATTTTCACCTTGGCTCCTTGGTAGGCCTCCTAAAAGTCCACGTGGGATCCACCAACCAACTCCTAAAGGCTGCTACAATTGACACATATAACAGATCCTTGCAAGAGTCCACCCTTGACTAGATACCCCTCTAAGAATGTTGTTGTTCACCACACTGCACTATCTTTGTGGGATCTGTTACTAGGGCATCTGATAAAATAAAAATCCCCCTCTTCCTGACTACCATAGCTCCCTTACACTGATCCAAATTTTATCTAAACTAGGATCCAAGACTTGCAAACATTCACTAAAAGTACATGCCTTTGTCCATTTTTTGAAGGTTGCTCCACCACTGTAAACTAGGGCATCATGATAGTCCCTCTTTTGACCCTTATTCCTACCTAAAATTTCCCTTAAGGACTGTTGCTCTCATTTTGTAAAAGGATATCCCTCCACGCTGCAATTTATGGGCAGTTTCTAGCCCTTAACAAAGTTTGTCCTCCCTGTTATGAGAACGATTGTCTTACATCCCTTCAAACTTCTCATGGTGGCCTCTTTTGAGGGTTTTCCCAACACAACACACCCTCAAATAGACCCCTCCTCCTGCGACCCTCTAGCAAGGCACAACTACCTTCACTCCAACATCTTGGTCCTGTTGAAATACCTTCAAACCAAACCTGTATGGAGCCTCCTCAACTCTGCCTAACCTCGATCACATTATTCCTCGAGACAACCCTATTTTTAGAATTGTTTTTACCCTCAAATAGCCCTCAAACTAATCTGAACTCCCCGCAAGAGCTCGGCCTCCAATCTCGGCTCTCCACATTATCCTGAAGTAACCTTACCACACTGTCTCAATTCCTTTCCTTGTTGCGGCTAGGAAAAAAACGTATCTCTCTCCACCAAGTTCTTGTGAGGAAAGTGTTTCTCTCTTTGGATGATAAAAATGCGACCTTACTACTCCTATATATATCCTTTTAAGGCCTCCATGAAAAAAACTTGTATCGACATGTCTAATTTTGATTTACTTCAAGTTGGCTTACTTGAAAAATCCATAATTACAATGTCAACATCAAAATTCATTTTCTCCCAAATGACGAACTCGGATTTTGATGATTTCAATGCATTGGAATCATCTTTCTGAGCAGTATCATCCTTTTCCACCACATGCAATGAAAACAAAATGTTGATGTCCTAGAACACAATGGGTGCCAAAACCACCAAGCTTGGTCCTCAAGTCCACAAGACCATTTGTGGCACTTTGATCTCCAACCCTCGAATGTTTGGGCTTGGAGTACGTTTGAAGATACACAAAAACCAATATGCCATCTTAGCAAGGGATGTAGTTCTAATTATAGAAGTAATATGGCGATGACAATAGCCCACCTAGCATCCATTACTACAAGATACCCTGTAGATGAATCGGAAAATCTTGGTATTGCCTCTACCTCGTCATATTTAAACCAAAATATAGCGGTCGACCATAAGGATGCTCCCTCTGAGGCTAGACTTCCTCTGAGTCTATACGATCTCCACTAGCCTAGATGTGTAAGAACTTGTCCTCCTGGGCCAAATACCACTCGTTTAAATCCCACCAATCTTGGATATGCAACACCACGATATAATGAAGACTCTAGCCTGCCAATATCCAGTCCATCACATGAAGCCATCTTGATCAACCCGATCTCATACATGCCAAAGAAACCCTTGAGTTGTCCCAACCATCCATGGCACATCAAGACAAGTCCATGATTAGCAATCTCTCCTACCACAAACTATTGTTCACTAGGCTCATTACCAATCCACCAAAACTCCCATCCAATCTTACTGCCAAGCTAGTTAAGACCAAATCTCCATGTCCTCATCTAAACCCTCTTCTCCATGATCTAGACACATGCAACTCCCTCTAAGTTTCTTTGATGTGCACACTTGATTCATTGTCCCTCAAAGTAGCTCAGACACCCTCCAATACCATGTTTAATTTCCACGACCTTGGGTCTAGGTTAGAGTCTTAAAATCATTGAATCTACCAAACAAAGAATGCCAATGATACACTACTTCCGATAGTGGAAATATAAATCAATAAATCACATATGCAAAGAACATAGAAAATTTTTTAGTTTTTCAACCGAGCATTGTTATATTAACAATATATAATACAAAAATCTAGGGCTCCCGTACCAGGAATAATGTCCCTCATACATCCACTAGTACAAGACAAGAGACTCTCACAATCTCGTTGTAGCATATGACAACTCCTCTCGGTTGTACCTTCTACCTTACCAATTCTTCAGCTCTTGATCTATAGCTCCTCCCTTTATCAATTCTCCAAGTCTATCTAGCCACCATATCTTAGCTATCCAATCTGCTCTCTAGATCTCGTTTCATCCATTAAGGGCACAACTTATCAAGACTCCTGTCGAGTTCTTCATAGGTCCACTTGTGAACAACTATCAATCTTCCCACTACTTCTCCTCAACTACTCTCAGACTTCATCCCACTATGGACCTCTTGCATTGCTCTAATGAAGCCCCACATAGGGCACATAGGGCTTCCACCTATCACTACAATATGTCCATCTCCTATAGTGAAAATGGGCTAGGAGGACTGCCCTTCATCTACTACGGAATTCCTTCTCCACACGCATGCGTCAGGCGACACAATCATGATCTTAGTTGATCAGACCCTTCAAATTATAAACAATAGCTAGGCTAGCAATCCCCTTTGTTCATCAAGGTGCTACATTTTGGATTCAACATGGACACTAACACGCTGTCCTCTGGTAGACTATAAGTGTCCAATCTCGTCCATAGTTGGTCTTCTCTCATGGTTCGCTCCTACAGTCTTCGAGATACCAAGTTCATACTATGGCATATGCTCCTAGTTAGGGCATCCTCACACCTAAGAGACCCTTACACATGGCTTCCCACAAAATCCATCAATCTGCCATGTGTCCTCACCTAGGAAACCATCAAGGATTTTGGGGTATGCATCTTATATCCTCATATAGTGGCCTATGTTCCTAATTCAGTAGTCACACATCATAACTCAAGAAGATCAAGATGGAAAAGGGGGAAAGTGGATTACTACTATTCTAGAATATGACATAGAAATCGAACCAACTAAGTTAATCAAGGGCCAAGGTTTAGCCAAGCTCATGGCTAAATCGAACTATCAGGCCTTGGATATAAACTTTATTGCAGCAATAGATGATGGAGAGGAAATGGAGACTCTGCTAATCAGCCAAGCCTTTATTGAATCAGCTTGGTATGCTGATGTTATTTATGTTTTAGATAACTTACAAGCTCCTCCCAAATTATCTAGAACTAAAAGCAGGTTTTTAGATATGAAATCCTTAAAATTTTGTATATTAGACAATTCTTTGCTTAGGAGAGATCATGAATCTCACAAGGTATTGAAAGAGTTTCATGCAGGGGACTATGGAGGACACATTTACTAGAAGATCACTACAGATAAAATTCTTAGAGCTTGTTTCTACTAGCCTAGTTCATTTTCTGATGTCAAGAAATATGCTACTTCCTATCACAAATTTCAAATTTTTGAGGGAAAGAAAAAGCTTTTACCTTTATCCTTGAAGCCACTCTCTATTGAAATACCTTTTCAACAATGGCGTTCAGACTTCATTGGAGAAAATCACCCACCCTCCTCTTCCCGACACAAATGGATGCTCATAGCCATAGACTATTTCACAAAATGGATAGAGGCCACACCTTCAAGGCAAGCCACAGAAACTATTATCATAACCTTCCTTGAAACCAATATTCTATCAAGATATGGATGTCCAACTAGGCTCATTACTGATAATGCAACAACCTTTAAATCGAAATGAATGATGGATTTCTGCAATGAGTATCATATAACCTTGGGCCATTCCACAACCTATTATCCTCAAGGAAATGGACTGGTAGAATCCTCAAACAAAAGCTTGGTAAACATCATGAAAAATTTGCTAGAGGACAATAAGAAAACATGGAACAAGAAGCTAGTCAATGCCCTATGGGCAGACAGACTAACCACTATGAAATCAATTGGTACTTCTCACTATCATCTAGTTTATGGGGTGGAAGTTGTTTTTCCATCTTCCTCGGGAACACCAGTGATGAAGTCACTTCAAGAAATGCAGGTTGAACCAAACAGTATCCAAAGATGAATCAACCAAACAATTCATCTTCAACAAACCAAGCAAGAGGTCTACATCAGGTCTCAAGTTGTACAAGAAAGATTTAAAAAGATTTTTGATAAAAGAACCAAGGTTGAAGATTTCTACCTTGGTGATAAGGTGCTCAAGTGGGATTCAAGGGGAGAAGACAAAGGTAAACATGGGAAACTTGATTTCCCCTGGAAAGGACCATATGTCATTTATGTGTTCAAAGGTAATAATACTTTCTTATTGAGAGAACTTGATCATACTGAAGCAGAAGGTGGACCAACGAATGGTCAAATGCTAAAACACTATTTTGAGCCTAATTACTAATTTCTCAGTTCCCATTTGTACATATTCTATATTCAAATGTCCAGTTTCGATTGGATGGTGATTTTTTAGGTTGAAGCCTGAAGAGAAGGCCCTAAGATTTAAAAGATCCACTATCATAAGTATTAATAATGCAGAAGCACAGAGGAAAATTTTGCAAGGTAACATCAAAAACCATTCAGAGGCTACTAATCTACAAAGTTCTGGACATTTCACTAGAAAATTCCATACCCAAGTGGAGCCACTATTAGGTTCCTATACCAATAGGAGTCATAATTTTGAATGACTAAGGTGAAGCCTTGTAATATTGTCCATACATTTTCTTTCTGTGATGTTTTCCATATTAAAAGATTAAAAAATGTAAAGAGGTTATGTCCTAAAATAATAATCAAAGGACAAAAAGAATGAAAAAGGTCAAAAAGAAAGAAAGATATATGAACCCTAAAACAAAAAAGGAGACCATGAAAGTATGCAACTCAAAATGCCACTACTATTTACTTTTGTGCATAATAATGATTGTGTGTAGCTTGTTACTCATGCCACAATCCATTGTAGTCAAAATGCTTAAACTTGGCTATTTCATGTTTTGAATTTTATGTTTATAGTTAGAGAATAAAATCTGACCAAACAGTGTAATCTTGGTGGATCATTAGATAGGTAGAGTGAATAAAAGGAGCTCATCATTTTAATATGAGCCCCTGGATGATATAAGGTTAGAATTAGATATTTTACTTTTTAAAGAAAAGAGAAATATTGATAAAGGTTTGCTAGCCTAAATGCACCCAAATAAAGTGATGAAAAAATGGTAGGATGTGTAAATGGTAAGTAGTAGAAAGGCTGCAGAAATATCATGTGATTATGCAAAAGCACTTATGTCATTGTCTTAAATGTAATTTTCAAAAATGCATAATTAGTGGATAAAGAAAAAACAACGGTTCAAAATATGATTTATTCAACACCCCCTCATTTATTTCACTCGTTTGCTTCACTAATTTCCCTTTCATAATAAAGATATTAATACCTATATTTCTTTAAGTCAAAGAGGCTCAGATCATTTATCTGACTTCTGGTGGGACTGGACCCTCGGCTTCATGACTTAAGAAGGAAAAGTGTTAAATTCCCTTACAATTCATTCATCCCCCTAACAAAACCCCTTTTCCTATGGTTAAATTCTTTTTACCTAGGAAAACCCCATGATAAACATATTTTATGCAAAAAGCCACCAAATACATTTATCCTATGTACTAATCGTATGCAAAGCGCATAATATTTTGTATACCTAAGTACAATACCGCTTCCACTCATTTCACTTTATACTAACTTTTTGATTAAATATATAAAATTCCCCAAAAACCCATAGGCCCATATATGTTTAACTCCTTTATATAAATAATCCCACCCCTTAGTTCATTTATAAACTATATGACCACCCCATATCACACAAAATATATTAAAACCTCGCCCTCGGTCCTTAATCCTATGTTAAAGTGCCCCCGATAAGATTAAGTTTTAATTTAATTGTACACCACCAGTGATTAGACTCATGGGTCCCCCGAATTTTTTTTGTGTAAATCACCGTGCAACTTCAGCTTCCGACCACTATTGATCATCCCTCCCCCACATCCAACAACCCATAATCATATTGACTGGGCTTGATGACTAAACAATAGCCACCCAATAAAGTGGTTTTCCTCTCGACCCCTGATGCTACATGTCAAACAATGAATGGAATCAGGCGACCCCTCCCGAATACCGCCTGCAACACAAAAGCGGTGCGATGGCTTTCCAAACTGCTTCCCCCGTATAACTGAAAAAACTACCCACTATTCATCAATTAAGGAACATGCCAAAATTAACGTTTCTTTATAGATAAGCACAATTACCCCTCTTTTCACTCTTTTCATGTATTTGCTATTGAGAACTCATAAAGCCATTGAAATCCCTACAAACAACAAATTTGCTCACAAACCTCTGCCATTGCTCCATAGATGTTGCAGACAGCCCCGCTCATTCATCAGTCTGTACCAGAACCATACGAACCTCTGCAACCACCATCAACAACCATTTAGAGTCAATTTCACACAATTCCATGTATTTAACCCTAGAATAACAACTCCATTGTCAAACTCCAAGTAAATTCACCCTCATAACATTGCTAATTGAGTAAAAAATATCAAATTTACTTCAATTTTAACACTATGAGCCATAACCATCTACAAGACTTTCGTTTACCTAAAACCTTTTAAAAATCCCAAAAACCTTTGCTGAAACTCCCAGATCATAATACAAACCCACAAGAACTGAATTATGGCCGCCCCTATCGCCATGGACGTAAGACCCATCACCACTCCCCATTTGGACCTTGACCACCTTCCCCTAGCTGAAAATGACTTCCAAATAAAAGATACCACTCCACTAGAGCCCCTTCTCAAAGAGCATTGTCAAAGTAAGGACAAATACCTCAACCATGATGATGGGATTGGCCTTTGGGAGTCAAAGTTTCCCAAATACTAGTTCCCCCAAGTTCACATCTTTCCAGAAATTCTCCATATGTGTTATGCATGCTACATCCCTAGCTATAGAACCATAATGTCTCATGACCAGAAGGTCCTATTGACCATCACAAGTGAGTCCATTAATGAAATGCTACAGTTCCAACCAGGGCCAAACCTAACCCCACTCTCAATTGGACACCTATTGGACTAGTATCCCAAGCTAAGCTCCCCAAAATTGGCCTAGCTATTCCAAACCTTCATTAGAGAGGAAAAATGCATTCCCAAGGACTCCCCTCCATATGTATTAGCCATTTTCTTTCCATGTGGCTAGAAAATTGTATCCATGATATCATGTGTGTTAGATTATACCACGAGTGAATACAATGATGAAATTATCCTTTCTTTCATGTCCATCTATACTCTTGGACAACCTCCTGCAACCATATATGACGTTGCCACATTTATAGCTGATAGAATGCATGAGCAGTTCATAAGGATGGGAAATGAGAGGGTGTTCAAATACTCCTCTATATTATACCATCTATTTCTGTATTATCAATCAGAGAAGTTTCCCTTCACTCTCCGAAAGCTTGACAGCAAGGGCCAACTAAGATCTGTAATCTTTTGGACCCCACTTTCCATGAGTTTATATCACCATATACCTACTCAGACATTATAGATTCTTTTGTGCATCCAATCATGACTATGCTTACTGGGAATCCTCCACCTAGGATAAGCCCAGAAATAAAGAGAGTCCTCCAGCTTTCCATGTAGGTCAAAGTGGGCGACTGGTACCTTTATTAGAACCACACAGAAATCAGAATATATGGTTGCATGCTTGCACCATATAAGTTGCCAAGATACCTCCCTATGAGGTTGTTTGCCTTATATTATTATATATAGATCATCAATGCAGACAAAGTCAACTTCGTCAATGCCAAGAAGAAGGTCTGTTTTATAGTCAAAGATCAATTAGGTCCCTTCATATGCAATTCCAGAGAGGCAGGGAAAGAGGCAAACCTAATCCTGCAAAGAATGAATTTCCAAAGGAGTTCCGTATGGAGATATGACCATTTGGAATTCATTACCAAGAAGAGGAAAGAGGTCAAGCCAGAACCCTTCATCCACCACCCCATACCTGAAATAGAGTCATATGCCAATCAAACAGAATTGGTGCAAGGTACCCTAGTAGATGAAGGCAACACAAGAGTAGATGTAGAAAATGCTCTGATTGACATGGAAAATTAGCTTGATGACAACTCTTCTTTGTAGGTACTAGAAGAGCAGGAAAGAACCATGAGTACCCCTCTAGTCATGCAAACTCCTCACAATGACGGGAAAATTCCAAAAAGAAATAGAGAGGGAGCTTCCACATCAGGGATGGACACCTCAAATTTGCAACAGGAAACAAGCAATACACTGAAGAATACATCAAACAATTGAGCCTCTGAACATGAATACATTGAAGAATTAACACAGGGTACAAACATAGAAGTAGGCACAAGAATGCCTACCACTCAATCTGAAGGCATGCAAGAGCCTTGCAAATAACAGACTCAGATGTTGGAAATGCAGCTTAGTGTGGAAGTGTCTTCATTCAACAGGCTTGCTGACAGAGACCGGGACATAAAATAAAGATACAAGGAAATCAAAGCAAGAAATGAGATGCTTAAGGCTGAAACATATGCTCAGTACCTAAAGTTGACACCCACCAATCAAGCAAGGCTAATGTCAACCTTTGACATTAAAGTGGGGAAGTTTTAGATGTCTTTCATTAAACCTACAACTCAACATCCTAGGACAACATCTGATTTCACAAAAGGTTGGCCTTAAATTCTTATCTAGGGATATTCATCCCATAGACTAGATTGAACTACACAAACAGGCCGGAGAGATGATATACTCCACCCTAATAGGTAAAGCCATAACTACTCATTAGCTATACAACTCTTTGAACAACATTTTTTGCATAATTTTAGTTAGAGAGGCCTCCTTAGAGGCCAAGGATACAAGGATCAAGTCCTTAGAGGACTTAGTGATTGAATTGGGACACGATCCCAAGGATATAAAAGCTACATAGCAACTTATAAAAAACAAAAACAATGATATTTATGCACTTAAGAGGCAGGCAATTAAAAATATCCCAGCTTCAACATCCTCAAACTCTAGAAGTCATGGAGGGTGAAACTAGAAATAAGGAGTTGATGGACTTGGTCATAATGTTGAATGATCAATTAAAGGAGACAGAAAAGGAGTTGGACACTTTAATTCAATTGAATCAAAGAGACATGGACACAAATTCTAAAGATTTCATCCCTATAGTATCCATAATAGTCCCTTCTACATTGATAGCTTCACTAGCACCTACAGCGCCACTTGCCACAACATTGCTAGTCACAACAGAACCTACAACAACAAGTGCATCAGGAGAGAAAGAACCAGAATTGGTTAAATCCATGGAAGAGATGTATATCCAGACTGCAAAAATGAATAGATTGAGAGAAAAGGAGGCAATTTTGGAAACTAACTACAAACTTGCCCAACTTAGGAAAAAGAAAGAAGCACAAAGGGCCCAAAGAATGAGTGAAAGGATAAAAATCTTAGAGAAAGATTTAATAGTAGAGAAACCCCTTGGGCAAACCAAGGAAATGTTGTGGGCCAATATCATTGACTCCTTCAAGGATATTTGGCCATCAATTCAAGTTATTTTTGAGCAGACAAAGTTAGTAAAGATAGTTACTGAAGCTATGCATAATGTCAAGGAACAATTAGGAGACATGCCTAAGGATGCCAATAGACTCATCCACTTCCTCAACAACAAAAATAGGTATGAGCTCCAAGAACTCAACATTGAAGAAAGGACTGAAACCATCTTGGAAATAAGGAAGGTCCTTTCCAAAAGGATCCTTATGCTTAACTTAGAAGAAAAGTGCCACAACATGCAGATAGACATTAATAGGTTGATGGTTAAATTCTAAATTTTGAGGGAGAAAGGTCTTCCCAGTGCTTCGGTTATCAATGAAAAACTCATGACACAGATTATGATATCAAAATCAGATAATTGGGTAAGGAACAAGCAAGCACTTCACCCATAAAATCATTGCCAATAGGAAAATTTTTCTACAACACATTTGAGAACTTGTTTTTCCTTGAGCACGAGATAAAACATTTATTCCTCATGAAGCCCAATTTTGTGAAGTATACTGAAGCTGATGAGATCTATAGGAGTATGATGAATGTAAAATCACATGATGTAGAATGGTGGGAGACAATGATTGATTTATTGTGATAAATTTACAACAAAAAAGCTACTGCATAGTAAAAGTGAAAGAAACCAAGTAAACAAATGAAAACAGGGTAGCATGGTCAAAGTGTATTAGGATCAAAGCGTATCAAGTGAAAGATAAAAATTGAAGAAGATTCCTGCATGAAAAATCACAACTACAAGCCAACATAAAGGGCTACAAACTCAACCATAAAAGCCAGAAGTGCCAAATAAAAAGGGATAGCATGAAACAATTCATTATTTGTCTCTATCTTCTTGTAAGAAGATATTTGTATTTCCTAAAATAAATCTCAAGTTTGTTTTGAGATATTTTGTAATAATTTTTTGTATAAATACTTCACAATTCGATGTATGTAGGGTGGATTCTTAGAAATTTCTATAGATTTTCTTGATCGAAGGCTGCAAGCTATTGTATCATTGTTTGGACCAACTAGCTATATTAATGAATAAAGCCAAGACATTTCATAGGATTCATGTGTAGAGCGAAAGTGCAGTCAAGTATTTTCTCTTGTGTTGTTATTTTTCTTTAAAAGTTTTTCCATAATATTTGATGTATCTAAAATGAATGCTATAATATGGAATGATATCTCAAAATTTGCTTCACTACACTCTGTTTTAACTATTATGCATCTTAATGTTGTCTGCTAATTATCTAAATTAAAGAATTCTTGATTTCTCCTTAGTCTAGTTAGTTTCCATCTGACCTATAGTAAAGGATTCTTAATTGTCCTTTGCTCATGATTAACCTCTGTTGCTGATTTTAATCCCGGTTTGAGAATTATTAAATTCTCTCTCTCCCTGGTTAAGATCATTTCACCCATTCATCCCAAATACCTACACTTTACTCCTCTAGCTTGCCCTTTAAACACTCTGTTTAATGAGTTAATTCTAGTTTTGTTGCCCTTCTTTGACTCCATCTCCCAATAGTCCAGAGACTTCATTATATCCATATATTTTAAGGATTCCACCATCCAACCTTCAATACAAATCAAAAACCCCTAAACTTTAAGAACTAGCCTAAAATCCCAGCAAACAAAGCTAAATAATATAGAGAGAGCCCTCTCTGAGTCATAGGTTGGCTAGAGCCTATACTTAAAAGATTGTTTTGTGGTTACCTTGGTCTTTCCCTTCTTTTGATAACTTCTAGGCAAAATTCTAAGTGATAACACACTGCTATGCCTCCCTTCGAAACCACATGTCCTAACTAATCTACCTTTGCGCGAAGGAAACTAATGTACCTTTCTTTGAAGGTAACTACATTTGCTAAGCTTGGCGTACAATTGATGCTCTCTTAGAAATCCCAATATTGTTTCTAAGTGTTTGACATGCTCTTCCTCATTCTTAGAATATATCAATATGTCATTAATGAATACAATCACAATATTATTCAGATAACGACACAACACAGTATTCATCAAACACACAAAATTACTTGGAGCATTAGTCAAACCAAATGGAACCAAACAAACTCATAGTGTCCATACCTAGTCCTAAAAGAAGTCTTATATATGTCCTCCTCTTTGATGCATACCTAATGGTATCGTGATCTCAAATCACTCCTCGAGAACACTACTTCTCCCCTTAGCTAGTAAAATAAGTAATCAATGCTCGACAACGAATACTTGTTCTTAATCACCACCTTGTTTAGATGCCTATAATTAATCCATAATCTAAGAGTAGAATCATTTTTCTTCACAAACAATACCGATGCATCCCACAATAATACAATTGGCCTAATGGATCCCTTGTCAAGCATTTCCTTCAACTGCAACTCTAATTCCACTATATTTGGAGTGCTTATCCTGTAAGGTTCCTTTGATGATGGTGCTACTCCTATTACCAACTCAATAGAAAATTCAACTTCCCTGTGATGAAGAAACTCTGAGATCTCTATTGGAAACAAATATTGAAACTACTATAAAATTGGATACCTCTTGGAGACTTCTTGATATTCAACATCCTTACCTTTTTCACTAGAAATATGCACTACAGACAATACACACCCTTTCCTACAAGTACACTTTTCTTGCATAAATGTAACCATTATAATTAATGTAGCGTTCATCTTACCCTCCAATATTCTTTTTTGTCCATTTTTATCCAGACACTTAATAAAATTTTCGTAACATTATACTTTGGTCCTATGAAGGTCTAGCCAACCCATACCCAAAATAATACTATATGATCCCAATGGGAGTACATTAAAATGTGTTAATGTAAGCATATCATTAGCTGAAATTCACAATCTCTTACCTAATGATGAACTCTTGTCTTAGTACCTGTAGCCAACTTCACCAACCAAGACTCTTCATGTGCTTCACTTCTCAAGACACACTTATCCACCTTGTTAAGGTTAACTCTAATTAGATCTAGGGTCAATCAAAATAGAAACAACTTGACCATAAACCTTACCTTCCATCCTGATAATAGATGTCTATTGATCTACCTACTTGTTATCCAATTTTTCATATATCAAAGGAATGATTTTTCCAACATCCTCAGTTGTCTGCACTTCCTGAGCATTGTAGATATGATGGAAAATCTTTCTTGAGATGATCCTTGCCACCTATCCAACACTACAATTTTCTCCTACTATCACCTTCATTCTGTTACTCCCCGGGCTACGACTCATGTCCCTCTTAATGAAATTAAACTTCCTGTAAGGAACAACATTTACTTTCTCACCTGCATCTTGAGGTATTATTCACTTTGGTGGCCATTAGACTTTAGATTTGTCATCCCATTTCGAGCTTTTCTTAAATTTTGTCTTACACTTTTATTTCTCATAGCAGTGATTCAACCTCCCAATGATTTCCTCTAGTGACCAAGGCTCATCCTACTCAATCCAGTCCTTAAATGATAAAGGAAATCCACTGACAAATCTTTGAACTATGTCCTTATCATCCTTAAGATATGGTACATACCTCAACAACTCCAAGAACTTAGTTGTGTACCCCTCATTTGTCATTGATTCCATATTTAGCTCACAGAACTCCTTGGATTTATTGTCATAGTACCTGTCTGACAATTAAGGTTTCCTAAAGAGTCTCTTGAATTCATGCCAGCTCAACTCCTCTGTCTTGATGTCTCTTACCCGCTTCACATCTTCCCACCAAATGTATGCTTTTCCTTTGAGGTTGGAAATAGCTATCCTAGCCTTCATGTTCTCTGTGTATTCATGCAACTCAAATAATTTCTTGATCCAAAGAAACCATGCATTTTGCATCTTATGGTTTCTTCAATTCCCCCTCAGATGTAGGTGGCTTGGATTTCTTGAAATCATCTGGTAAAAACCCCATATCACTCCTCCTATAATGATGATTAAAATTAATACCATGATATCTGTTTGAACCATGAATAGAATAGAACCCATGTCCACTACCTCTCCTATCAGTTGTATCAAGAAACCTTCCATCCCGGATGCTATCATCATTGTCTGATTCGTGTCAACCATGAGACATTTCACCATATGTTCCATTAGTCTTATCCTCATGTGCATAACTGGTTCATGGCTATCCATGTCTCTACAAATTAGGGAAGCTCTAAAGGATGAATGCATTGACGTCTTCTTGTTCTTCTTGTGCCCTAGAAAGTATCTCTTGTGACTAAATGATCCTGTCATTATCTAGTTTGTTACTTCTTATGTATGCCTTCAAGCTTCTCAATCTGTCTTCTATGTTCGAAGAGTACTCATCTCTAGGCTTCTCATTTGATCTGTAAGTGGAGTCTCATAAGCTATAATCCACCATTTTGCTAGTCATCTTTCATCCTCTTCTTCCTACAAGTATACAATGTCAACTAAACCATAATATAAACATAATCAACATACCTCATTGAAGTTCAAGGAAGGTTATCACATCTATAAAATTAGTCTAGATTAGTAGGATACATGTACATATACATAACCATAGAAATATACCAACATCATGCATGACAATAGAAACTACATACCATGACGACTTGCATGAAAATAATGACAATGAAAATAAATGCGTAACAATCATATATACAATTGACATGAATAGAAAACTCATATACAACCATGATGCACACATAACAATACATTCTTCCCATCCAGTCCAAGTATTGAACCATGCTCTAATACCAATATGGTATCAAATATCACTCAAAGAGAGTGCAGCCTGCTCTGATACTAACCAGGTATCAAGTATCACCCAAAGAGAGTGTAACCTACTCTCATACCAATCTGTAATCATCTCCTCCCAGAATTACCTAAGTTCACTGGTCCATCTAAGTTACCTAAGTTACCAATATTTAACAATCTGTAACATGAGATGAGGGCTACAACGACATGATTCAACCTTCTAATTATAGTTAAGAAAGTGGAATTGGCCAACCGAAACTTTACTGACCTTCCTCAGAAGTTACAAAACCCTCAAAAGCCAGATAACCACTCCAAGTACCATATCCCTGAGTTAAGTTTATGTTTTAGTGATATGGGCTCCTAATCACTTGCATAACAAGGGAAGAAAATGACTATAGCCCTCTAATCACATGGATAACTCTACCTCCTAGTGAATGTAGTCTAAAATCCCCAGTCTTTTGCATGAAACCCTAGAATGTGAGACACCTTTTCATGGCTAGGATCCAGACCTATAACTAGAACCTGATAGAAGTCTCTAGAAGGATAAAATACAAGAAGACAAAGATATCTCTACAAAACTTAGTCAAGAACTTGACCTAACTAGACCCAAACATGATGTACATTTTGTCAAACACATTGTTAGCATGTAATTTATATCTTGTAAATGAATATTTGAACATAGGTGTCTCATAATTATCTGAAAATCAAGAAGAATGTCTAATGACCTCTCATAATAGCTGCAATAACATCTACTATGTCATGCATTCAATAACGATTCATTTACCAATAAAAATATGTTAAGGGCCATAACTAGAATCTATCATGAAACCATGCTTATAACTAGGATATAACCAAAATAATAACAATGATAGATATTTCATCAAAGCCACATCACAGTAAGTAAATTTACTCATGAAATACAAGAGGAAAAGAGCTCTTATCAACATATATGCAATCCAACCAATTTAGGGACTTTCACATACAACCCGACAATAGATTGGGTTTAACCAAATCTTTTTTTTAGCAGACCGCCTCCATGACATATTCCATTCATGAGTGTGGGACTCAAAAAAAAAAGCTAGAGCTTCGTAAAACTTTACCATAATCGTGTCAAAATCATGAAAGGAATCCTAGGCCCAAAACCCTCACCTATACAACTACGCTTTACCATAATGTCAACATTACAGATCAAGGGAGTCCTATGCCCAAAAAAATAAAACGTACAGTACCATGTTTTATCGCAATCCTGCCAAAACCAGTCTTAAGATAACTAAGCCTTAACAAGTTTGGATGCCTTTAGATTTATCCACTAATAACTTGAGGAATTTTCCCGCCTCCACCCTCAGGATTTACCACAATCCTACCATTATTGGTTAAGGGATTCCTATGCCCTTGGGAATTATTCTAAGACCACTTCACTGAGTTACAAAACCATTTGAAAATCCAAAGCTCAACCATGTGAAAGAACCCATTCACACCATGGCTATCCAAAAATGGGAAATTAAAATTTGAAGCCACTATCACACCTGACCAAACACATGCCAATTTTGAGAAGAGAACCAAATACACACATGCATGTACCATTCAAGAAAAAACTAGCAAGGAAATCATACATGAAACTCAGTACTTGCAAGTAATCCCACTATAGCTTCTTGATCCAACACTTCCTTGCTTGATCCTTGTTTTCCTTGTCTTTTTTATCCTTCCATTTCATTCCTTTCTCCAATGCTAGAGTTCTCCAAGAATTATCTAAGTGTGCAAGTGTATGAGAGATGGAATAGGAGAGAGCTCCAATTCAAAACTATGAAAGGGATTTGAAATGATCCTCAAAGGTCTATTTATTATTGACGCATGTATTTTCTTCAATTTCTTATATTTTTCCTTCAATTTACTCCTCACATGCAACCTATGACCTTTCACCTTCCTTTTGTCCCATATTCCATTATTTCATAAATAAAATATCAATTAATGCCTCTTAGACTTTTCAAATCCTTTACCAATGCCTTTTCCGATTTCCCCTTAGCCATAATAAACCAAATGAACACCTACTAGGATGTTTTTCCCAACATTCAAGTTGGAAAACATGTCCCATGACCTTGGTATTATTTTTCCTTTATTAACCTTTATTACATTAACTTTTTAACCCAACATTGTTACACTATGTTCATGTGGTACATGTGGTGTTGTGTGCATGTGGTACTATGTAAACATTGTGCAATTGGTGTTGTGTACATGTAGTGTTGTGTACACATTGTGCATGTGGTGTTGTGTACATGTAGTGTTGTGTACACATTGTGCATGTGGTGCTATGTACACGTTGTGCAGGTGGTGTTCTGTACACATTGTGAAGGTGGTTTTGTGTACATGTTTTGTTCTTTACACATTGTGCACATGTTGTTTTGCATGTGTGGTGTTGTGTACATGTTGTACATGTGGTTTCATGTACATGTTGTACACGTGGTGTTGCATACATGTTGTCCGTGTGGTAATGTGTCATGTGTCTTGTGTATTCATTATATCATGGCATGTGTATTCGTCATGTTATGCTCTGTATAATTATATGTATGGTGTTGTACACTGGCTATAGGTGCCTGTGTTTTGTTTTACAATAGGTGTAGGTGTATGTGCTCCATTGTATGCCAAGTGTAGGTGCATGTACTGTGTGGTGCTATACGGCATGTGTGGCTGTATGCATGTGATGTACACTATGTGTGTGTGTACATGGTTTAAGAGAAGTGAAGGAACTAGGTGCTTGTCGGGTTTTGTAACCAATCCGGTGTGTACAGAAAGGACCAATAAGAAATGTAGAAGTAAAGAACTGATTGAAAGATAAGTATCAATATTTTATTTCATTTTTGATTATTCATGTGATCTATGACTATGATTTATTATGTTTACATGTGATCTATGATTCTCATTATGATGGTTTTGTTTTGATCCAACCAGATTTGATATGTTTATACATGATGATTTGGTCAAAGAGCTAGTTTGAGTTGTTGTGACACGAGGTAAACATAATTGTTGGAGTACCTTATTGATGAGCTACTAATGAGGTTTTATTTTAATTTATTTCAATTTATTTTGAATCTAATGGAAATGATGTGCTTGGTATAGGAAGGCATGGGAAATTCCCCAATTTGGGTGGTTGAAATTGGATAACAGAGAATTAACAGTAGTAGTGAAAGGAATTGGAACATGCAACAATATGTTGGTAAAGCACTTTAGGAGCAGGGCCATTGTGGGACACTAGTACTGAATAGTGTCCATTGATTTCCAAGTGCATGCTATGAAAGGTATGATGGTTTCAAGGCATGGATATGCCTTTTTTTTTTTACCTTCCAATGTGAGGAAACCTTTCCAAGGGATGGATTGCCCGAGGGATTGTGTAGCAAAGAAGGTGATGCCAGTGGAACTTGGAAGGTGTGTGACTACACAGAAGGGGGTGATTCTATTTCCCAACAGATTGTGTAGCAGAAAAGGGAAGGTCGAGAAATGATTTGTTTTTGTCATTAGCATTTCCAGATGGAATGAGAAGCATATTGGGACTATTCCCTGGACTAATGAGGCAGTAACTATTCACTGAGAGAACAAGTAGTGCAAGGATTGTAGCACTAGACATTGGATGTAGGTTTGACTTTGGCAGTGGATTTTTGACTTCCTAGGAAGGAGGTGAATCCTGGCATTACTTTGAGGGTGGAGGTGTGAGCCTATGGATTCCTTTGTTGACTGATGCAAGCATCATATCCTTTATTTTGCTAGTTAGATAAAATGCACATGTGTATATGTGTATGTTACTATAATTAGTGTAATGAGTTGTGGTTATAAAGATCCATAGGAAGTATGATTATTTTCTGGTTGAAAAAATGTGCATGCGTGTATATGTGGTTGTTATTGTAAATACCATAATAATTTGTGTTATAAAAATCCAGTAGATGGTATGATTGTCATATTTTCAACATTCATTATTATAAATACTACAACGGGTTGGGTTATAATGCTCCATGAGAAATATGTTCTTTTTTCCTGTGGTTTTCTTGTCTTAAGTGTCATAGAACAACAATGACGGTGTTCCCCCGAAGGGGAGGGGTTTGTAACAACCCTTGGTTGATTTCCATGTAAAAAATATAAGACCAAGGTGAGTGGTGGGAAAAAAATCCTAGTGGGTGTCACTTTCAATTTATTTATGCATAACAAAATTGGAAAAGGTATTGGCAAATACAAAGTGGCTATAATTGACATTTATTTATGAAATAAAGGAAAATATGAGAAAAGGGAGGTGAAAGGTGACATATTTACATGAGAGGGAAATTGAAGGAAAAATGAAGGAAAATGAAGAAAATAGAGGCTTGAATGATAAAAGGTCTTCTAAGGATCAGTTCATGGCTTTTGTTGGTTGAATGTTTTGATAGGTTTTGGTTGGAGCTCTCTTGTATTCTATCATTCTCTCATACATTTTCACACTTAGAGCATTCTTGGAGAATTATTGGGGTAATTTAGCATACATTGGTTTTAGAGAAAGAAGGCAAAGGAAAGGAAGAAAACAAAAGGGAACATGTGGATTAGTACCTACAACTAGATTTCTTTCTAGGTAACAGAACCACATGTGTAAACTCCTTATGAACTTATGAATGCATGGTATATGCATGTTACGATCTCGTTCTGTGCTATCATTGGCATGCAGGATTACATGGATTAACATTAGGTTTTCCCTTGTCTTTTGATTTCCTAGATACACATGGTGTTGTGGGTTCTTTCCACTTAATTTTTCTATTATTGGTGCTCTTGTTCCTATGGATGTCAGTTGGAACAAATTCTTTGGATCCCTAGAAAAACTTGGGTTGAGTTACTAGCCTTGGATCCTAGGTTAGGACAAATTCTTCGGAGCCCTTGGTTAGTTGAGTTACTATTCTTTGGAGTCTAGTTGGACAAACTCTTTGGAGCCCGGGAAGCTTGTGGGTTGAGTTAGTAGTTCTTGGAGCCCTGGAAGGTTTTGGGTTGAGTTATTAGTTCCTGAAGCCCTATAAAACTTGGGTAGAGATAGTGAGGTGGAATAATTTGTTGAGGGTTCAGGTGGTTTGGCCTCTGGAAGACCTGATTTTCTTTGTATTTATTTATTCCATGATATCCCACATTCATTCTTGGAATATGGCGTGAGGGTGTATCACTTAAAGAGAGATTTCGTTCAGATGAATCTATGGTTGGGTGGTACTGTTGGCATTATGAGACAAGTGTTGTCCTTGATGGCAAATCACTTAGATGATAAATTATAGTGCAACAAAGTTATTTTCAAGTTCACAAAATTTTATGCAGAGAAAAGTTTACTTCATGTAGAGAAAAGTTCACGAAATTTTATGCAAAGAAAAGTTTATTTCATGTAGATAAAAGTTCACGGAATTTTATGCAGAGAAAAGTTTATTTCATGTAGAGAAAAGTTCATGCACTTTCATGGTTGGTTCATGGTATTAGTCCCACATTTTTTGATCCTATGGTTTTGGCCCATGGTATTGGTCCATGATTTGAGGAAGAGCTTGTCTATATAAAGCAAAGGAGATCATTTGGCTTGGGTATGCTTTTGGG
>APFE030523692.1:0-13896 GCA_000404065.3 Pinus taeda | reverse complement strand
TATCAGATGATGAGCAGTTGATGGTTGACAATCAAACACAAACAGAGGTTGAAGCCGAAAAGGTAACAAATGTTGACAGATCTGATGAGGATTCAATGGTTGAAGTCATATTGGAAAGGAAGACACCACAACGGGCACCACAACAGGGTGAATTAAAGAAGAAGACACCATGGGTTAAAACTTCAACATATCATCACCCACATCACCCCGCAAGAAAACCATCAAGATGGAAACCAATTATTCACAAGGACAAAAACCCCCGCAAGATAAATAAGGAGGAGCGAAGATCCACCTACTACACATCAACACAGAAGAGCTACCACAGTCAACTTCCATCTCAAGCGAGCGAGACACCAGCGAGATCGACGGTTCACCTTTCTCTTGGATGGCTAGATTCACGTGCATGGTACCAATGGACTACTCTTTTGAGTAGATCTTATTATTTGTGTTCTTCCCATGTTTCAGGGACGAAACATGCTAAGGGGGGTGGAATGTTATATACCTAGGGGGGGTAATATGGGGTACCGAGGGAGGACCCAAGGTAATAATGTAATAATGGGATGGGCCATAGTAATAAATAAGGTGGTTAACCCATGTCATGTAAGGGACCACAAGTAGTTAATAATAATGTAATGGGCCCATGGTATTAGTTGATGGTATGAGTAAACCATGGTATTGATGCATGGTATTGTATGTATGAGGCCTATATAGAGGCTAGAGACTCCACATGGAGAATATGAAGAGAAATAGTCTTGTATGAACAAGCATATGGCTTGTGGAGTATTCTCCTTCCTTAAGGAGTGATTGTATGGTGTTTCCCTACCATAAGGGTTTTGATAATAAAGAAGCATTTATATCTATTTATATCTTGTTATTCTTGGGTTATTTCTATTATCATAATATTTCCGGTTTAGATCTACAACACAATACTACAGCCAATTTGACTATAATATAGAAGAATGCCCTATGTTGAAAGATAAAATGCAAGAGAAGAAATCACAGCGTCAACATCCTACGTAGAACATAGAGATGATGAGAGCTGAGCCCTGTGAGGAGGATTAAAGTGTGAATATAATGCTTTGAAGTGGAATAACAATTAGCGATGACAAAGGTAAACAACCTGAACAAGACGAATGGGTCCACAAAGCACATGAAAGAAGTTGGCTTTGATCTAGAGCGCACTAAGGAAACATTTGTGGAAGCGAAGAATATCTTCGCTGAGGCCTCCACCTAAGGAAGTCAAGAAAAATTGCAAAAAGCCAACGTGCCTTCAGAGGTTGATCCCTCTATGCTCACTATGTTTTTGGAGACCTGCATGAAACTACTGCGTGACAACAAAGCTATGGAAGGCTTGCAAGAATTAATAAACAAATGCACCAACAAAGAGAAGGTCCTTGATTGACATTGGGTGGTTAGGAAAATTGGTGAACATAAGGCACAAACAGGGCATGAGATGAGGTTAACCATGTAGATAGGTGATTATGAGATGGACCAAGTCATCTTGGATCTAGAGTCTGATGTGAACGTATTATTGAAACAAACATGGGAAATAATGGGGAGATCTATGTTATAGTGGTTTCCGATTGAGCTTAGAATGGAAAACCAACAAAAAATCATCCCCATGGGACAATTATATGGAGTAACAATTGATATAGAAGGTGCGAGCGTGATGAACAACTTTGAGCTTATAGAAATTGTCAATGATAGTAACCCATACCTGTGCTCTAGGGAATTGACTAGGCTATTGATATGAATGGGGTCATCAATTTTAAGAAGAGGAGAATGTCATTTGAAAGAAAATCACTTTGGGTTGTAGTACCGTTGGACCCTGCAGAGGGGGCGCGCTATAATGAAACAGCCCATGATTATGAAGAAAGTGAGGATGAATTGGATCAAATATAAAAAATAATAGTGCGAGACTAGGACTGGATCAATCTGACAATAGATGGGTAGATAGCATGGGACTGGGAGAGTTCCTGCACCTCTAATTTAGATGAAGAGTTAGAGCATTAGCAGAATTGCTTGCATGAAGTATCTACACTGCGATGCAATATGATGACAAAGTCACTGTGCTGTGTTTCATCATAGGTAAGGAAATTACCCTATTACGATGTTTTAAATGATGTAGATCTGTTTTTGGATGAATTTGAGCACGAAGTCCCTGAGGATCATCACTTCCAAACTTTAGAATTGGCATTGCATGCTACACCTACACGATGGTGTGGAACACATAAGGATAGATTTGTTGGATGGAGGGATTACATAAGAATGATGAGGTTGCAGTTTGGGCGTGTTAACACCAGAATGACTGAGAAATATAATGGAAGGGATGATCCACATGATCACCTAGCAAAATGGATTAAATTATGGGGGATAGAACTGCAGCCAGAGTGGGTACACATATTTTTTCATACTTTGGATATCATTCCCATGAACTGGTATCTAGAAACGGAGCTCTGCCATGGCATGAAAATATGGGATATATTAAGGGAAGGGTTCTTATTAACCTTCAGCTTTGAAGATGGTTTTACAAGAATTGATGAAGCATTACAAGAGATTAAGATAGTTATCCTCACAATGCTGCAAGTACCTATGGAATGGACCCAACTAGACTGGAGCACCTAGTTGCGCCATGTGCTGGAATGCTATAATGTGACCACTGAAGAGGAAGATAAAGATCTGATAAACATAAATATTCTAGAGGTAGAAGGGCATTGCGAAGTTAAAGGCCCACAAATAGACAACTCAAACATCACGGTGTCATTGAAGACAAAGCAAGTAAACATTGGTACTGAAGTAGAATTGAAGTTAGCAAAAATTGGAGATTTTTGGGATAACACTACCATGGATAAAGTTGCCGAGTTACTCCACAAATACCAGGATCTCTTCCCTTCTAAGTTTTTAGATTTGAAGGGAATAGTTGGTGATCTTGGCATTATGAAGATCACTCTGAAGCTGGATGTGAAGCCTATTAAATAGAGGTCGTATCACCTTAATCCTAAATACAAGTAAAATGATTGCCAAGAGCTGGATAAGATGCTAGAGACAGGCATCATAAAACCAGTTTAGGAATTTGACTGGGTGAACTCGATGGTGGTTCAGGAGAAGAAACAAAAGGGTGAAATAAGGATTTGCGTAGATCTACAGAAGCTTGATGATGCATGTGTTCATGACCCATTCCCAACGTCATTTATAGATTAAGTGCTAGACAATGTTGGAGGGCAGGAGGCATATTCCTGTACTGATGGATTTTCTGGGTATCATCAGATCAAGATTGCATTGGAGGATAGGAGAAAAACGACCTTCACAATGGAATTGGGTTGTTTTCAATACACTGTGATGCCATTTGGGCTTAAGAATGCGCTTGCGATATTTTCTCGTGTAGTCATAGCAACGTTCAATGAGTTCATTCATGAGTTCTTGGAATTATAATTTGATGACTAGGTGGTGTTTGGATTAGTGAAGTGCCATGTAGGAAGTTTGTGCCTGATGTTGGATATGTGTCACAGATACCTGATCGCATTGAATTTGACGAAATGCATATTTTGTGTTCCCTTTGGGATCTTGCTAAGTCATGTGGTGTGCAAGCAAGGATTGATGGTGGACCTTATAAAGATTGTAGTAATTGTGAATTTGGAGGCCCCGAGGAAAGTCAAATAGCTATGAGGGACACCAGGAAGTAAGGGATATTATAGAAAATTTATCAAAGCTTATGCTCAAATTACTGCACCCATGGAGAGACTGCTAAAGAAGGATGTAACATTATGTTGGGATGAATAATACTAGCACAACTTAGATGTATTAAAAGAAAATATGGTCACTTTTCCGATTTTGGTATTCCTTGATTGGAAAAAGGAGTTTCACGTACATGTGGATGCCTCTTGCATTGCATTGGGTGCAGTGCTAACGCATGCTGGTGAAGGAGAAATGGACCATCCTATAGCCTTCGTGAGTGGGAAATTATCAAAGGACGAGAATAACTATTCAATGATTGAGTGTGAAGGATTAGAAATGGTATACGCACTGCAAAAATTCACACATTATCTGTTAGGAGAGAATTTCTAAATGTACACAGATTATTCTGCCTTGAAATACTTGGTCAATAAGCCTATGTTGGGGGAGAAGACCTGTAGATGGTTGCTATTATTTCAGGAGTATGACTTTGAAGTCATTGTAAAGCCAGGGAGGTTAAATGGAGGACCTGACCATCTGTTGCAGATTGAGACAAGCGAGGAGCCTAATAATCTAGAGGAAGGGTTGCGAGATACACAACTCTTTTCAGTGTGCATAATGGATGATCATTTTGTAGACATCATCCACTTCTTGACTACAAGGACAACACTGAAAGGATATACAAGTCAGCAAGAAAAGGAATTAGTAGTCTGCGTAATCGATTTTTCAGTTATTGCAGGACATATGTATAAGATGGGTGCGGATGAAATATTGCAAAGATATATGTCGTATTTTGAGTGGGATAACATCCTCGATGAAGCTCATGGGGGAACTATGGGAGGTTATTACATAGGCAAAGGCAACTGCACAGAAGATTTTGCACGTAGGACTATGGTGGCCTACTTTGCACAAGGATTCCAAGGCGTATTACAAGGCATGCAATGCATTCCAAATAGCTAGCACACCATCGCAAAAGGATGAGTTACCACTACATCCTCAAGTATCTTTGCAGCCATTTGAGAAGTGGACGATTAATTTTGTTGGGCCAATCTAGCCCCCAGGAAAGAAAATAGGTGCGTGCTATATTATCACCGCAACATAATATCTAACCAAATGGGTGGAAGCACAACCAGTTAAGGATTCTATAGGGGCTACGACAACAAATTTTTTGTTTGAGTATGTCTTAACTAGATGTGATTGTCCCAAAGTGTTTATGAGTGACATAGGCACACACTTTCTGAACAAAACGATCAACGCGTTAACTGAATAATTACAGGTCTACCATCAAAAGCGTACACCATATCACCCACAGGCCAATGGAACTATTGAAACCTTCAATAAGATTTTGGAGAACACACTGATGAAGATCTGCAACACACAACAAAATGGTTGGGATGTGCACATACCTGCAGTCCTATAGGCTTATAAGACTACTTGTAAGAAGCTAATAGGGAAAACGTCGTTTAGATTAGGATATGGGGTCGACGCTATAATGCCTATGGAGTATAGTGTGCCTAGTTTGCGCATAGTAGCCCTGATGGATATGGAGGATTGTGAGGCTTTGGAGGAACGGCTTGCGCAATTGATGGAGCTTGAAGAGGATCAATTTTTGGTAGGATTTCATCAACAAGTACAAAAGGAAAGCAAAAAAGCATGGCATGATCACCATATAAATCTTTGTACATTTAAGGTAAACGATCTTGTCCTATTATATGATAGTAAGTTCACTAAATTTCCGGGTAAATTCCGGATGCATTTGTTAGGGCCATATATTGTCAAAGAAATTAAAGATGGAGGTGCAGTTCAGCTTGCGAAGCTAAATGGGGAACCCTTCCCAGGAAGAGTGAATGGAAGAAAATTGAAATTGTATACAGGGGATCCTGCACAATGACTATATGATAGTAGGATAGTCTTAGGGATCCAGGAAGTTGCAAGGGAGAAAGGGACTATAAACTACACTACCCAATTTGGAGGATAACGTAGCGAGCAAGTTGCATGGAGAATGATGAAGATACAACCCATAAAATTGCGTGTAGGAATCTGTGCTATGGAGGAAGGTGCCACATAGTATAACAAGAAAGTGACCGTTGAAGTTACTGTTCATGACTTAATGGCCAGAAGATGGTTAAATGGAGTGGGCTAGAAACATTTAAGGAAACATTATTTGAAGATTTGTCGCCAAAACAACATTTTTTGTCATAAATTGAGGGGAATGGTTGGATTTGAATTCAAAACTCCCTATAAATTATGCATTCCAGTCCAATAGAGAACACTTTGCGCTCTCAGAATTATTGGTGAATTTCGTTGTATGTTTCCTATGAGCCAAGCATTTTGGGAGGATTCCGTTGCGAGGCCCACCTTTTCTGAGTTTCTTTTGATAAACTAGAAGTTTATTCTTGACAAAATGTCTGCACCAAGTTGTGGAGTGGGTGAATCTCCTTTGTGGATAGAGGTGATCCCTCTAGCCCAAGAGTGGGTCTAGCCATAAATAGAAAAACCTAATGTAAACTTCCTTAGACTAGAATCAAACAAAAGGGCCTACCTCTTAGAATGCTAATCTTCTTGATGGTGATCTCACTCCTTTGCTCCAGCTTCCTTTCATTCTTTCCGTTCAAATACCTGAAACAAATACACAAGAGACAACAACAAACGTGAAAGCATACAATCACATTAAATCTACTTAAAAAGTCAAGGAATCTTAAGCCATCAAATGTAATATGACACTCAATGTAGGAAATAAGCCATTAGTTGTATTAATATGAACTTCAGAAGGAAATACAAATAAAGCCTTGACGTTGCAGGTCTCCTCCGACATATATGGGTTCCAACACCATTACTAGCATCTCATGGTTAGCCTCAACAATGGAAGTTTAAGGCTTCTTCCCTTTAGTTCCAAACTAAACCAAACACATTATTCTCCGGCCTCCACAAACATAAACTAGAAGGCTAAAGCTATTGATATCTTGTTGGTTATTCAAGCTCCAAAAAGACTAGTTCAACTTGGAAAATGAGGACTTTATATAGCTTTGATGGAGGGGAGATGGTTCCTCTCATGATGGGAGAGGGCTTATCTCTTTGGTTTGTTCCATCTTAATAGGGGAAAGGAGCCCAAATAGGTTCTCTCAGCTCTATCTAACACAACCATTTACCAAACTTCTGTTCGCGAAGCTTCTAGACCTGGAAGCTTCGACTCCAATTTTAAAAACTTTCCAAAAGAGTGTCGGTGCGAGTGATGAAGGGCTCACTTGCGCCATTCGGCAATAGGCTTGGTTTCAAACTCTGCAAATTAGCGCGGGGAAGGAATTGAGCAATAGCGTCGGTCTTGAAACCTGGGATTAAAGGAAGATTCTTGTGGAATGATGCAAGAGGGGAATGTTTTGTACATGAAGAGGGATGTAAAGGTATGCTCTTCATGATGGGAAAACATATAGGGTTCACTGTAGAGGTCCTCCATGATCGAGGAACGAAGAGAACAAGGACAGTGAAAAAATGTTGTGTAACAGATGCCCCCTAAAGCGTGAAGGCCGAACTAGAGTGAGGGGTGAAATGCTTTACAAGTAGATGTGTGGAATCGAAGATGGTCGTTGAAAACCTACAAGCAAGCATAGATACATATGCATCACTAAAAACTCTAATAAATGATACATGAATTGTGGTATCGATGTAGCCATCCAAAGAAAGATCATGTAAATGGATCCAAGGTATGGGCGCAACCATCCAGTAAGGAGGATCATATTGAACCCAAGGTAGGATGCAACCATCCATCTAAAAGAGACATGTATATCAGCATGATCATGTCACATCACCTCGCAACTTGTACTTTAGTAATCTGAGCCGAGGGTCTTGCACTCCAACATAACCTGATCAAAGTAAAAATTCTAACATGTGAATAGATGTGTCAAAGTCGAACATGCTAGAAAGTTGCTTGATTATTGGTCAATGATGTGAACTATTAAAAAGCGCAATAGAAACCGCCAATAATGAAAATGGCTCTCAAGGCACCAATAACATAATCCATAGAATGTGAGTAAGGAACTGAATTTGAACACCTGTGAAATCACCCTATCGAAAGCCAATGATTTTAACTTGTCGTCGAGTGCGAAGAACTTGCCATTAGCGCATGCAAGCTCCAAGGTACTGGAAAGGAGTCTCTCGGTCAACTTCTCAGATAATGTGTTGAAGTCAACATGAAGTGACCTTGTCGAAGGGGGGCCATGATGTATCCCACATCATTGACACAAGACAAAGGGATGCAATGATTATGGATGATATAGAGAATCAAGAATGAGTGTAACTGCATAAGGATAACTCTTGAACATATCAGTGACAGAAATTGGGAGTTTGGCAGCTTGGGTCCATAGGATTATAGGTCATGATGATGTGGCAAAGATAAAATGGAAAGTCAAAAAATGAATGGCCCAAACCCAAGAAGTTCAACGATGAAACGAGGATATCGCAACCTAACACGAAGCAGAAAGTGTCACATTCAAGAGTGAGTTGCCGACACAACTGATAGAATTTCCCATTTTCCCCCACCATTTCTGGTAGGTACCCCAATTGATCGCAAGCTTGAAGGGGATAGCATGTGCTTGCACTATACGTCCATCCTTAGGATGAATCCAACCTAGTAAGATTAATGAGCCCTATGAAGGAGAATCTCATGTCTGTCATGGTGAAGAATCCAATGTCGTTTAATCTTTTACGAGTCTGACAAAGGTGTAACTCAGTATCTTTCATGTTTAGAGAGTTTGAGAAAAACATGGAAAGGAAAACTCCAAAAGGTCCCTTTTCGTATATTTGTGTCTCTCGAGCTTGAAAAGGTAGAAAATAATACTTGATAGAACTACTTGACCATATCAGTCAAGGAGTATCTTTTTTGTAAATAGTTTATCCCAACCCGAAAAAGAGGTAAACATGTACTATGTAAACGATGTTTCACAGCTTTTAACGAGTTCAAAATGACAAGAGATCGACAATATTTTCATACTTTAAGAGTCGAAAAAGAGCTAAAAGAAGACTCCCCATTTTTATTCTCTTTAACGAGTCAAAAAGAGAAAAATACTTGACGATCTTTTCATTTAAGTTTTTATGAGTCGAGAAAAGAGCTTAAACACGACTCCAACGCCATCATCAACAATCCATCACTTGTCACTACACAAGAAGCAAATGCATTATCTAATTTCTAAGGTAAAAATAGGAAAAAAATGCCTTTAAAACCATAAAATATCATGAAACGTGAATAAAAAGGGGAAAAGTAAATAATTTTTTACCATTTACCTTTTTTTACCTTTCTTGGAGTAATTTTTACCCTCTTGTGCCTTAAATTTTTAGGAGACAATTACGGCAAATTCAGGAGGTTGATCGATGAACTGTCAGTTGCAGGTAAGGGTTGAGACCCTAAGCACTATTTTCATACCTTTTTTCCTGTTTTAAACCATTTTTTAGATATTTTGAGGGACTTTTAGAAAAAAAAATTCACCCTCGGGCAGCGCGAGATCCAGGCTCAGGATCGCACTGATCTAGGGTTAATAGCACAAACATCTACATCGTCAGCACTACTATTTTTAAAACAGTCGCTCGACGCAGAGAGAAGAAAAAATTTCATTTTCACCCAATCTCTTTGCTGTAAATCCAAAATTTATTGGTCTAAGATTGATGTTGACTTGAATACTTGGTGTTTGCAGACAAAATACATTGAAAAAATGGTTGATTGGAAAGAATGTGAGCACGAGGAAATTGATGCATAGGCATTGGCAGATCCAAAATGTCTAGATGCTCTAAGGAACTACTGGCTCATCAAATTATTCCTTACGATGGGCCTTCGGGCTCAACCTGAGCTATTCAATACTTGATTAGTCTATGGGAAGTTGGATGGGAAGTCTTTGAGATCCGTGACCAAGAGTTGGAGCTAGAGACTTCAGACATCTACCTCATCACAGGACTGTCCTGAAGAGGGGAACCAGTCAATCTGTATGAGGCCAGGCCCATTGGGGTATGTGTGAACATGTTTCTTACAGATCATTTTCCAGAAGCACTAAAATAAAAAATTGGAAAGGTTGATATCATGAGTCTTAATGACCTTGTATTGAAAGTGTTGCTCTTGACCATAAACAAAGTTGCTAGGGCTCAGGCATTGCATGAGTCCAACAAGTCCAAATTCTACTATGCCATAGATTGCATGACACCCACTGTCTTCAACTAGGTGGAAGCCATGAAGGTGAACATGAAGTGTGAGTTATCCAAAGCCAAGGCAGGAAACCTGAGGTAGTTTGGATATGGTTCTATTCTGGTGACCTTCTTTTTGGAACGGATCCCACTATTCCAGTATCAGTTGGCAAAGGTAAACCTCCCATTGCCACGAGATCTACGGATGATCCAATGGAGTGAACTGATGCCCAGAACTGGTAGGGAACAACATATGTCTTACAAGCCTGCCTTATTTGTGTGGCTGAGGTGTCAGTTGATTGTGGTCAAGGATTGACCATATAGTGGTACTGACTTCCATGGCAATCCTAACATGCCACTCCCAGAGGGATAAGATTTTGATGATGGAGGTAAGCAAACAATTTTGATTTTTTGATTTTTTATTGTTTTTGAAATATATGCATTCGTGACACTTCAGCTTTTTAATCGCAGATGTAGGACCAAAGTGACCAGCCAAGACGTCCTTGATCGCTAGACGCATTGCTCGAGAGTTTGAGATCACTCCTTATCAGGAAGGATTAGATAGTGAGGAGGAGACTGTGCAGAATATTGATAACCTGACCAGAGGCATCCCAAAGTATGCCCAAATGGTGGACATCCCATGCCAATATTAGCATCACAGAGTGGGAGTGATAGATCAGATCCATCGATTACTGACTCGAGTAGTAAGAGTAGTGACGTGCTATCATGAGCACCACGCTGAGTAGTCCATGGTTTTAGCATTTACAGTTTTGAGGCCTGTGAGCCACAGATGTACTGAACACATATATTATTTTTTGGGTTTTGATGTATGAAACTCAAAAATTATCGACATACATTACATACATACATACATACATTACATACATACATATATATATACATAATATATATATATATATATATATATATATATATATATATATTATATATATATATATAGATATATATATATATATATATATATATATATATATATATATATATATATTAGATATATATATATATATATATGCTATATTTCATGTTTAATATGATACAATGTTTTGTTTTTCACATGTTGCATAAATGTCTATCTAACACATAATTAGCTAATGCATTTTTTATGTATTCATATGTCTAGGAATGTGATGATATGTGATATAATCAAAATTTCTTTCTAATAGATGAATACGCAAATACATTCTCAATATGCGAGGGTTTTTGACAAAATATTGCCCATTGAGCTGAAAAACAACAAATTGTGCATCAAGGTTGAAAACCATTTCTTGAATGTTAAGAGCGATGGCTTCTGACAAGAGTTTGATAACCATGCTATATTCATCAATGTTATTAGTTGTTTGACCCAAAAAAATACCTTGAATATCAATCAAATCACCATTAGGAGTATAGATAGCCCATGCCGTTGAAGATAGATTCTGGGTACTATGGCAAGCACCATCAGCGAAATCGACGTAAGGATTCACAGGCATCTGCAAAGCAGGTGAAGACATAATAAGAAGGAAAGCTTCTTGAAAAAACACGCCAAACCAAACTTGCACAAAAATGAATAACACACTTATGTACAAAAGTAACCATGCGAGATGACTCAGGGACAATACTTTTTGAGATAGAGACCATTGGGGGGCTTGTCTAAGGGGTTTCTCTCATAATTAATCAACTCATAGGCCCCTTTTTGTAACACGCATTTGACAATATAGGGCCCATGCCACATGGGTTCAAATTTTATTTCCCTTAGCTTATCATTAGCTTGGTCATATAGTAGGACCAAATTGCCTTAGAAAAAGCATGAGGAGAAACTGATTGATGAAAATGGGATTTAATCCACTTTTTATGTGCTTCAATGACTAAAGCAGTGAGACGGCAGGTTTCATCTAGTTGTTCTAAATACAAGAGGTGATCTTCTTGAGGTAAGGTTTCGAGGAGTAGTTCAACAACTAATTTGAGTGAGGGAATTTCACACTCAATCGGTAAAGTTGCTTCCAAACCATTGATGAACTGGAAATGTGTGAATCCAGTTGCGTCTATAGTTGAGGTTTAGCAAGCCCACAAAGTTGAAAAAAGAATGAGACGCCAATTGGATTTGTTCATCTCAATGGTGCATTGAAGCATAGTAACTAACACTTTGTTTATAGCTTCAACTTGGTCATTGGCTTGAGGGTAATATCGAGTTGAGTCATCGTGATGCAAGCCCAATGTGGAAGTTAGCTCAGCCATCATGTAATTGCGAAAATTTGACCCATGGTCAATGAAAATGGCTTGAGGCACTCCAAACCTGGAAATAACATGATTGAATAGAAATTGCACCACCATTTTACAGTTAGCTGAATATGTATGCTTTTCTTCAACCCATTTTGTTAAGTAATCTATGGAAAAGATAATTGTTGGGCATGGAATCCCCCACACAGCATGTTTTGGGGCTCAAAGCCCAAGTTTTGGTCAAATAATTTTGTAAGACTATGTGAATTGCGAGTGCAGAGCATGAAATGTTTGTTGAGTCATAGGGTTGTTCGCCCTAGGTGTTGTAATGTAATGTAATGTCATGTCAGCCTACCCATGGTCCATCGACCATGGGATTGTATAAATAGAGCAAGGCTCTAAGTTGTAAAAGAAGGGATTGATGGAGGGATGAATGTAATAGCAATAGATAGAGAAGAAGTCTAAGGGTCTTGGGTCATAGTCGTAGGAAGAGGCTCTACAGTTGAGTGCGCAGATGCCTAGTAGAGTCCACAGTTGAGTGCACGGACCATCGTAGCTGAGTGCGCAGGGTGAAGTTGAGTCTGTAACCCAAGAAGAAGAATAATAAAGAGAAGTTTGATTCCAAATACTATGTATCTACTTTTGTACTACTTTCTATGCATTTATACTATTTTGCTTATCGTGCGCACGTATATGAATACTAAACACTGTTAAGTATAATTGGGCTCATACAAATAAGTTAACTAATTGGATAATATCGAGTTAATAGTAAGGAACTAGGGTAATAACATGGATCACGCCTCAAGCAGGGTTGCGCGAAGGCAACATTGTTGGAGAGGTAAATCCCCTCTACGGATAGAGGTGATCCCTACTAGCCCAGAATGGGTCTAGCAACAATCAAACAATGCTATCACGCAAGTTCCTAATTGCAAATAAAGAGTAGGTGATGAAGACCTACTTGAGATCCAATGCTTTAGTTCGTAGAAGAGATGGCGCTCGCGTTCCTTTGCCTTGGCCGGTCACGATCCTCCACTATCCACGTGAATGGACACCTGTACACAAAGAGAACAAACACAAACACAAGCGTGAAATCTAATATATGCAATTATACATCAGTCAGGAAGGATATAATTCAATATCAACCATTACAAGTACAACGAGAATGGAACCATAATGATATTCATCTATTTATTAATATTCAACAAAGGAGAATACAACTAGCGTCCTGACATCAAGTCCTCCTTTGGCTGGGTGCTCAGCTACACAAGTCTTGCAAAATCTTGAAGGGGTGAGGGACAAGCTCTCTCTCTCTTTATTGACAAAGTCTCCTTACTTAGGGAAAGCTTTATGGATACAAAGAAGGCTTCTTGCAAATCCAACCTTTTGATGTCTTCCTTTCAGCACAAGTATTGCCACAAGAGTCAAAGCTATTAGAACCAGAACTAGCTTGCTCAAGCCATGGGAACAAGATTTTATAGAGGAAAAGGAAGAGATAAGGTCAATCCCCCACAATCATGGATTTGGCGTCATCACTTGGAAACTTCCATGGAATGGTGGCAAACAACTTTCCATCCAAGGAGATTCGAAGCCAAACCATCCTCACTCAATCTGGAATCAGTTTGGTGAATGAGGTGGACAGAACGTTCGGAGGTTTGAGTGGTTGAAAACTTTGCCCAAGATGGTTGGCGCAATTACGACTCTGGGACAGAGCGCCAATGGCGCGCCCTTTCATAAAGATTTTCCCCATTGGCGCGGGCATAACACAGGGCACCAGCGCTAATGCAAAAAGGGCTATTTTTAGGGGCAATGAGCAGGAGATGTCTTAAGGGAATATGAAGCTCA